>MJUU01068967.1:0-13842 GCA_002080025.1 Modiolus philippinarum
TCCAGGTGTTCAGATAATCGGGGAGAACATAGATAAGACGTGGTCAAAAGCTTTAAGGTATGTTAATTTTACATGTAATGCGTAGAGTGTACCAAAATGTGCCCCTATTTCTAGGTACAGGCTTTTGCTTTTATTATGTAAATGGTGTATTTCTTATTCCCGTTCAAACTCCACTATCCAAACTCGTGTACGACAACAGCACAATAACATTGTGCATGTGGACACATTGATCAATTAGGTATCTTGTCAATAACCCGAGGTTGATTAGGCTGTCTTTTAAATGTTTGGGACTTTGTTTTTCGCATTTGTATAAGAAATTTCGTTTAATATTTCAGTTATATGAAAGATTTAAAAAAAAAAAACATTTCATTAAAGCCATTTTAATGAATGGCTAAAAAAACACAAAAATGTAATCAACATTGATTTTAGAAATAAGATGTCGGCATGAAATGGGAGTGAAAAAAATATCAAGCATTAGAGAAAGAATCTCTAAAACTATTTGTCGTTTTTTTTTTTTTTTTTTTTATTATTTCTCTCTTGTACTTGTATTTAAGCCGAATATTTTATTTCAGAAAAATAGCATTAACAGTTATTTTGACCAGAGCAGGTTTAGGTCTGGACATTGTCAAGTTACGGAAGTTATCGTGGGCTGTACTACGTCTAGCGTTCCTTCCATGCACTGCAGAAATAATAACAGTCGGAATAGTATCACATTTTATCCTTGGATTTCCGTGGAAATGGAGCCTTATGTTAGGGTGAGAACTTTTTTTATGTTGTATATCTTCATAAATTATTGTAAATTATGGTTTGTGCAAAATTGAATGAAGAACGTTTTGTTTAATTCACGAGAAATATAGCCGATATAATTAATATCTAAAGAAGAAACCGTTAGGTTATTGCATTTTGTACCAGAACGGCGAAGATGAAGGCAAACAATTAAAATGCATTAACTCAAATACAATCAACAAACATCAAGTATACACATTTGTTAGATGGCATCTCCAAGATAAAACAAACAAAAACATGTGTTGTGTCGTATCAAATTTAGAAGAAAACACAAACCTGTTTAAGTATACGTAATAAAATTATAACGTTGCTGGCTTTGTAATTGACATTTTGTGTGTCTTGTCTGTTTTCTAGTTAGTTCACTTTATGTCTATGGGAGTCTAGGATAATGTTTATTTCACTGAACTCGATTACTCTTTATTTAGGGGCCGACTCCGACCTGCCGTTGGGTGTGGAGTTTCCTCACCGTTCATTGAAAATCTTATGATGGCTTTGAGTTGTTATAACTCCCCTTTGGGTCGTTGTCTCTTTGACACATTCCCCGTTTACCTTTATTTTTTTTTAGAAACAGAGGGTAACAAAAAACACCTACAATGGCCGGAAATTACAATCTCATGCTACAATCCACCAGGAAACCTCACAAGAAAAGCAATAAAGAGACAAAAGAACAAACGTTGACAAAGACGGGAACTCTGTAATGTCGGACTTGGTACGGGAAGTAGCCAGAGCTACCGGTAGGGTTAAAACAGCTTATGGGTACCCCAAACCTAAAAGCATGTTTTTCTAATAAATATGTCATCAGCGGCTTGTTTTATTTCCGTTTTATTTTATATGTTTATAACCATTATATATTAATAATTCAGTTGCATTCTGGGAGCCCTATCTCCTGCTGTGACTGTTCCAGCTTTAGTCAACCTACAAGACCGGAAGTATGGTGTCGCCAAGGGAATTCCTACAATGTTATTGGCAGCCGGAGGGCTAGATAATGTTCTCTGTGTTACTGGGTTTTCTGTTTTTATGGGTATTATATTTTCAGAAGGTACGTATGACACATTATAATTTTTCAAGCGTTTTGTTGCAGTTGATGTCTGTTATGAAACGTTTGCAAAAAGAGAGTATCCAATGGACCTATTCAGAAACTTAACTTCGTCCCCATAAAGGACGTATCGCAAGCTTAGAGTTTTCATAAAATACGTTTTACCACGTAACAATGAAAAGACTCAGGATATTTAATTTTAAAGTTCGTTAACAATCAAGTATGGAATTAACGATGTGGCAGAGGTAATAATCTGCATTTTGGTTCCGTGATTAAATGCTACCGTTTGTCGTAAGTGCTTGGGTTCCATTTTTTGCCTTGATTTTGTTGCTAAGTAAAAAGAAATTAAGCCATATGAACATGGTCTTTCATGCTGGTATGCCACATTTATATCTAAATTTAAACTTGCCTTTATTTTATATTTTGTAACAATTCGTATAGCATTTGCATATTAGAAAATGCGATGACATGATTGGCTGCATTGACTTCCGGTGGCAATTTCTGAAGACGTTTATTTTTCGATAGGCGACGTTGACTGAACTACATTTGAGTTCACCTTATAAATTCATACGCAAAGACAATCAATTAGAACAAAAGGAAGTAATTGGCATTATATAGATGAGAATTTAATTACTTTTCAGCGAATTAAAGAATTATAAGGATTAAACACCGTTTGCAATTAATTTATTGAAGTATAAACTGGACCAAGTCACTCACAAGCATATCATAAAAGTCCTTCGGACTTTTATTTGTTTGTCATATCTTTACCCAAAATACAACTAGCTTGAAAATCTTCATAACATTACAGGTGATTTGGCTGTTACAATTTTAAAGGGACCATTAGGTGTGTTTGTAGGCATTGTGTATGGTTTTGTAGCTGGTATATTTTTATGGTATATTCCGTCAAAAGACTGTGTAAGTAGTATTTATTTCATTCATTCATTCACATGCTGTAATCAAACCAACACCAATCACATTCCATGATCATACCTTTTCTACTACATGAGATTTTATGTCGAGTACATTCACGCTGTAATGATCGATATGACTAATTATGTTTATGATAACATTATCTATAGTCAGTATAGCTTACGATACCCATAACAAAAAAACAAAACAAGACAAAACAAAAAACAAAAATAAAAAAAACAAACCAACAAAATAAAAAAGCAAAAATATCCGCTAATAACGATTACCAAATAATCTTCAGCAATTAGCATAATAATTGCTTGTCAGTTTGTACAACAACACGTAAAAAATTGTTTCATTGCAATCTCAATTTGTTTAAAATTTAACTATGTGCTAGAGCGGTATGAACCAAGCTCATTGTTGAACGCCTCATAGTGACTTCACGATGAAGAACAGCGATAAAAGCGTTGTTCCTTTGTTTGGTTTCGCCATTTATTTGGAAAAACGTTGTCTCATGTCTCATGGGAATTTCGTTCATACCCTTTCATTTTTTATGCAATAGCTGTCTTAGAAATATGAAAATCCGTTACAACCAGATAAATAATAATCAAAGCTTCGATGGAGCTGAAACTCGAAAGCCCTGAAAATCTACACGTGGCAAAACTTCGTAGTCATCCCAAGAAGTGCTGCATACCTCTGCATGATTGTATTAAGTTATTTCGTAATACGTGAAAATAATCGGATTGTGTGATTTCGTATGTATGTCGATTTCATTGCTATAAAGATATGCAATACATATATCACAGGTAAACACCTTGATTGCTCTTTGTTCAGGGACCGACTCCGACCTGCCGTTGGGTGTGGGGTTTTCTCACCGTTCATTGAAGATCTTATGGTGGCTTTGAGTTGTTATTACTCCCCTTTGGGTCGTTGTCTCTTTGACACATTCCCCGTTTCCCATCTTTTTTCTAAATGTTATTTTCATCTTTGACAATATAAAAAATAAACGATTAATTTGATAAACAAGCATATTGATTTCAATTTAATATAACAACACCGTATTCAACTCAAGAAAATGAAGAAATATAACTTAAATACACAATGTATACGATTTCGAAAGAAACTTGCGCACTATATTTTATCAGAAGCACGGAAGCACGAAGATCATATTTTAGACCTGTTAATAGGCTTGAAGCCTCACATGATTTTTTTTTGGCATTTTAACAACTCTCCACCTTTGGCGTACGAGTTAAAAATCAATTGTGATTTATCCTATTCATTTAAACGTTCTTCTTTTAGGCAAACAAAGTGTTTTTAGAACACTCTTGCTGTTTGGGTTTGGAATGATAGCTATTTTTGGTAGTACAGAGATCAATCTTTCTGGTGCTGGACCACTTGGTTGTCTTACAACAGCAACTGTAGCGGGGTATAAATGGCGTCAGCGTAGAAAACCTGGAGAACAGGTATGTACAACACTATAAGTTATTAGTGTTAAAATTATCCTTGATTTGCTCTGAATTTTTCCTTCATAAACTACGTTTTCTCTCATAAAATTGAAAAAAAAGAAATATTGGGGACATTAAGTTTTTCTCTTTTTTCCAACTAATTGCATGTTCATATAAAAGAAGGTAAATCGGTATGTAGCTATGTATTATTATTATTATATTTTTACTATATATTATTGCATATCAGTTAAAAATTCTGACATTTCATTGGCTTAATACTGATCAGCTGAAATGTATAATTCTGGAGTATGGAAAGCGCCGGTCCGATTTTCTGATATTGACGGTCAATATCGGCTGGAATTCGGACCGCGGGATTTGAGTTGACATCAATTTTATAATACGCATTTTAACTTTTACGTTAATGAACATATATCAACAAACAACAATTTTAACATTTAATGTCAATGTTATTTTATCAAATACAGTAACATTATTTTACAAATGTTTAAAAACTAACGATTTGAGGTCAATTAAATGAAAAAATAATTTGAAGTATAGAGACCTGATTTGAAAAAAAATGAATCTGTTTTTTTGTTGTTAATTTTTTAAACACTGTAGTTGAAAAGGAAGCCACTTTTGACATTAAGGTAGCTGTGGCTTTAATGTATTTCCTTTTTGATTTATCATTTGTTTATTGTAATGACATTCTTGTTTTTTTTTAATAAAGCATCAGGTCTGTGCGTTTTGTTGTATAATATAGATTAATATTTCTTCAATGCAATAAACACAATAGTAAACGACATAAAAGACAACATCACAAAATTTTTGGGCTGCCCTCGGGTTGGGATGTGGACCAGGAAACAGATATGACCCTCGCCTTCGGCTCGGGCCATATCAGTTTCCATGGTCCATATCACAACCCTTGGGCAGTCCAAATTTAGCGATGTTGCCTTCAATGTCATTTACTATTGTGTAAGTATTTGTGCTTTTGAATATCGCCATGTGCATATCTTACATTATGTCAGTAGAAAGAGCGATAACTGTAAATCAAGTCGATTATTATTTAATTTTTTGTTTTTATGTGATTTTTCATTTCACAGTTTAAATATCAAATATCTCCATATTTTTCGGTCGCCATAATAAATTTGCAAAGTCCGTCAGACAAATTTCATGCAAGTTTCAAATTTTATTATACATGTTGCCAGGAATGAATTAACGTATTATTTTTGTGGTAGGATGAAGTATCTGGTGTCATGGCATTAGTTTGGCTCATTGCACAGCACTTTTTGTTTGGATTAATCGGAGCTGCTGTTAATATCAGTAATATACAGTCAAGTACAGCAGGTACGTCATAATCCTTTGGTGGTGTATAGGTTCTGTAAGTCTCGTTATGTGAATTCACGATAAAATTGGAATTTTAAAACGTTTCCAGCCAAAATATGACGTTGTAGGATTGTGACAATCAAAGATTTTGTTTGAAACGTAATACGTTTTAGTTAAAAATGCAACTTCCGGGTACAAAATTGGACTTACAGGCCTTATTCAAGATACAATGTAGATTACATCGGGAAACGAATACCGAAGCATAAAGGGAAAATGAAAAAATTCTTAAATCAAAACCAATAAAAAATTTTTAAAAAACATGACAATTCATATTTAATACAAATTGAGACAATCTTTTAAAAGCAAAACAAATAAAAAAAAATGAATAAGAACGTAAAAAACTAAAAAAGAATAAGTTTTAACCCCTACAAAACTAGAGGTATCATAAGGTGTTTCGGAAGGATAAGCATAAATTCCTTCACTTTAGCTCAAAACAGGGGTACGTATAATGATAACGTATTAATTTAACTTAACAAATACAATTTTGAAAGTCAATATCAAATGACTAAATACCGAAGTTACTGTGAATTTAGGTTCTGCATATGCGTATTTCGACAACTTATGTCTCTTCAGTGCAGATAAAATCTAAACGTTTGAAAGACCATAAACTCAAAGATGTTTAAAAACTGACCAATATGATCTAAATATAAAGCCAAAAATCAGGTTAACCAATATGATCTAAATATAAAGCCAAAAATCAGGTAAGGACAGAGCTTTGCATGAGGGAGATACTCCTTAGTTTTCAACAAAATTCGCAAAAATTTAGATATTGTAAGGTTCCAAATAGAATCTGTTTCCGGGTCAGCACCGAAGTACTGACTACTGGGCTGGTGAATACCCTCGGGGACTAACAGTCCACCAGCAGTGAAAATGAGTTACAAAACTTAACATTTATTTCTCAAAACAGTGGTGCTAAGCATGTACGCCAAATATTTGTCGTCTTGGATTTAAGATCATGTTTATGGTAGCAACATATTTTTATCTAACAAAGCCGAAACGTGATGGTCATTGCGCAAAAAATCTTAATTGCATCTATAGAAAGAAAGCACAGGACATTCAACGTTACCACAAAAAAAGCGTACACTCTCAATGCCAACTAGTTCACAATATGTCGTACGTTTTAAACGCTTCTCTTCTCCGCACTTAGGATCTTTGAAGAATGCATTAAATATCCGTTGCTGTAAATGATCAACAATTATCTGCCTATTGTATTAATGGAATTTATTAATAGAAATGCCTTCAGTGTTATCAGGACAGCACCGCATCTGTTAGTTTTTTCTATTCCAGGTTGGGGTATCTTGACATTAGCTATTGGTTTAGTAATTCGAAGTGCCGTAGATTTTACAGTTACACTACGTACCGGGTTTAACTTGAAGGAGAGAGTTTTTATTACCCTAACTTGGTTAGCGAAAGCAACAGTTCAGGTGAGATGAATTTGATTGATAGATGAATTTTGTGTTTTATTTGTATCATCACACAGAAAGATATCATATTTTTAATTTGTAATAAAATTTATTTATTTATGAACAGCACTCCTCAAACAGTCTCGCATACTGCAATAGCATTCAAACTTTTGATTTTTCTACTCTTTATACAACTCTTCCCCATAATAAACTTAAAACAGTAATTCCCGATCTGATACATCAATGTTTCTGTATTAAAAACGGAGAACCCAGGTATTCCTATCTGGTAATTGGAAAGAACCACACTGAGTCAAACAAGAAATACAGTGAAAATGACGCAATTAAGATGCTTCAATTTTTGATTGACAACATTTTTGTTGAATGTGGAGGCCGTATTTTTCAAAAGACAATAGGGATTCCTATGGGAACAAATTGTGCGCCACTTTTAGCTGACCTTTTCCTTTTTTCGTATGAAGCAAAGTTTTTACAAGGACTGATACAAATGAAACAAAAACAACTAGCCCAGACTTTTAATTTCAGCTTCAGATATATAGACGATTAACCCAAGATTTAAAGAATATTTACATCGTATCTACCCCAATGAACTCAAAATTAAAGAGACAACCGATACACCCGATTCTGCTTCATACCTTGACCTTTTGTTATACTTTGACGAACATGGACGTCTGAAATCTAGATTATATGACAAACGTGATGATATTGACTTTCCAATTGTGAACTTTCCCTTTCTCTGCAGCAATATACCTGCAACCCCAGCATATGGAGTATATATTTAACAATTAATTCGTTACTGTAGAGCGTGCAGTACATACAGTGACTTTGTGGAAAGAGCACTGTCACAAAACTGCTGAGTCAGGGATATGTTCAGCCTTTGTTACTTTCGTCCCTTCAGAAATTCTATGGCCGTCACCACGACATCATAGATAGATATGAAATGTCATTGTCACAAATAAAAACTGACATTTTCATCTAGATTCGCGTCTTCTCGGATTTAGACTTTACCCTGGATTGACCCACTGACAGTGTGACGGGTTCTGTGCACAGAGCAGGACATGCTTACCCTGCCGGATCACCTAATGTCACTCTTGTTTATTGAGAGTTCACACTGTTAGTGCTTTAGTTTTTTGTGTTGTATATGTAATGTTCGTGTGTTTTGTGGGCATGTGGTGTCTTTGGTCTTCCTTCTTTTGGTGTTCTTGCTTTTGCCTTGTCTCTGGACTTTGATTTTTGTAATCTTGTGCTTTGTTCCTTCGGTATTCTGCTGCCGTTTTTTTATGGGAGTACGAGCTTCAGATATGTAATAAGAATGAAAAATCCTTGCCTTTTATTATAAAATAATGAATGGATAATATAATAAGCTTTTTTATAAATGCCTGTACCAAGTCAGGACCACTGCCGTCGACAATTCTTCCACCGGAAAAATTTGTCTAGATTCCTCTTGGACTTTGGCTCCGACAATTCTGTTCAGTTGTTTTGTTTTCACGCCAATGCAAGCAAGATAAACTTTTGATATATAAGACGTCAAAATTTTGAGGGAAAACAGATCTCTATGGAACTTTCCTTCATTCTCCCAAAATTGCTGATATGCTTTCAAATATGTGAAAGTGACCAATGACCTGGATAAAGATGCATGTGGAAAATATTAAAACTGTTTGAATCGATCAAATCCATGTATATCGCATGATTCTGAAAATTGAAGCTTATACTCCGTATTTTAATATATAAGATTCTCCAGTGTTGGCCTTATTTATTCAATTAAATTGACCTACGATAAAAAAATATGATACATGTGCAAAAAAATTAACTTGACTTTCTTCATATTTAAAAAATGATAAGTTTAAAATACGTGTACAGCATAACGAAATTTGCCGTTTTTATGTAACTTTGGTATTTTTTGTACTCTCTTTTTCATTCAGAAAATGATGTACCTTACGGTATATTGCAATAAAGATGGTTTTAATAAGAAAAGAGTGTGTATTGTGTTTGTTGAATGACTTTGATTTGAGAAATTGTTATTCATTGAATTCTCCCCGATTAATTTGCAAATAAGAATATTACAGATCACACATAATTATCGTTTTATTTAGAGGATCATAGTTTAATCTAGAAATCTGCAACAACTAAGACATTTCTTCATTTCATTTCTCTGTCCCATTGAAGAATCTCCTGTCAATAACAAATTTGGTATGCTTTTTTAGGGTCTTTTAATGAGGAGTTTCTGGAAGAAGCTATACGTTGACACAAAACTAAAATATAGGAAAATATAGGAAAAAAAAAGTACCGCTCGAGAAATCACTAAGTAGTCAGTATTGATTTGTTGACCTTGCCCAGCGAATGGTCTCTGAGTTACCATGGTGATTATATACCCATATTTTCAAGACCAAAGCACTGTATTGATAAAGAGTTTAATGGTAAATGACAGATACTTCGGGGTTTAAACCAGTTGTAGAGATTGAACTGATGAAATATCTTGACATAGAGATAACAAGTCGTTACTTACTCAGTTGAGTTGTGAAAAGCAAGAATCTGGTAAATGTATCATTGTATCATTTGGATCTGCCATATAATAATTTCAGTGTTGTTGAAAGCAAATAAAATCCAACGGATTCGCTATATCTATTTGTTCCATGCTTATTATCTAAATCTTTATTGTTTGATTATTTACTTAGGCAGCCATCGGCGGACTACCCCTGGCTCATGTCACAGATTTAGAGAACCCGTCAGCTGATGATATCAAATATGCAACGGATATATTAACACTATCAGTTCTGGCGATTGTAATATGTGCACCAACCGGAGCAACACTTATGGCTTTACTAGGTCCAAAATTTCTCGTAAAGGGTAAGTTTAAACCATTTAAATGTTTATTGATATTCTGTCGTGAAAAAATGGATGTACAATATTCATTAACAGCAACTTTGGTATTAAGCTATTTATGTCATACATAAAGATATAGACATGTAAATATACATGCACAACCAAACAGATAACGAGATGTGTATGAGACATAATTCCACAAGTACATGATGAGATTAAGCAAATCGAACAACTCTTATGTTGCTGTTCTACATCTTGACGTAACCATTAAGGATTCTACAAACTGCAAACACGCATACCTCATAGTAAATTAAAAGTAACTCCCAGTACCGGCTTGGGTAGAATTCACTTGCTTTATGTCAAACAAATGTACGTCCGTGTTTTATTACATGCATATTTGCTAGTTCTTCAACAAACAAACAATTGTGCAAAGTCAAAAGCAATACAATATATGAGTGACTGCAGCACATTCCGGGAACTTAATTTTTAAAAAAATAATAAATTTTCGATGTTTCTATGAATTCGGTTAAAAAACTTAGGAAATAAAATCGGACAATATAAATACTGATGGTCAAATAACTGTTTGATATTTATAACGAAATTTACTGTTTTTATGCAACTTCGGTATTTTTTGTATTAAGAAAATTGACTGGAAATGTTTAATATCAGTGTGCACTTTCACGAGAAACTCTCACATACACCTTAAGCATATGTATGCATGTATTATTCAACAGCTGCATGTAGATTCGAATAATACATGTACATGAAACATAACAATTGATAATTCCTTGAACATGCAAAAAATAAGGAAACTGCTACAATTAAAATTCAAATACTAGAGGTCATGAAAATTATTCAGTTACATTATGTGTGTCCTTTTTGGATTGAACATTACAGACATTTATCAAAAAATTATCGTTCCTACTAAATATAGCTATACACTGAAAACCCGTGCACTAATGAAAACGTAAATTGAAATTTAAACCGAAAACCAGTCATGGTACCTATTTCCTATGTACGATGATACATGGTGATCTTATTGCGCTGAAGATATTATTATATTGGATACTGCATTCCTTTTCTTAATGTTCCAGAATTTTGTAAAAGCACAGTATAAATAAATTATAAACTTTATTTCTCAGTAGGGTTATGTCGAGTATATCCTATTGTGTGGTCAAAATAAATAATTTTACTGAAATTTTATTTCAGGGGAGACAGCTGAAGAGACGATAGAAGTATGTACGGCTGACAATAGCGTTGACAATTCACCAGTACCAATGTTCGATTTGACACAAGTACATGAAAAATTTGACGGCAAGACAAATCAAACTCACCATGAAAATGTTATACAACCAGACGATAAACAAATATTTACTGTCCAGAAACACGTCAAGCATGACATCGAAGATTCAGGTAAGTTTAAAGAGGCTCACTCCTGATATTTTTATATCAAGGATTTCTTTAAACCTTATATCAAGGATTTCTTTAAACCTATTCAAATTGATAAAGCATTGTAATCTTTATGAAATGGTTTAAAGAAATATAGAGGTCCGTGTCCTTTCAACGGAGATAGAAGACATTAAAAATTTGGCGGCAAATGGATTTCTCTGGTTTTTCTATTAATTTAACATTAGAACTATTTTTGTCTGAAAGCTAGGAAGTTATATGAAGAAGTTTATGAAAACCTGTCTGTTGTCTTAATTTGACATGTAGAAGACATTCATAAAATAAAAAATATGGAGGTCCGTGTGCAAAATTCTTTAAGCCATTGAAAGGACAAAACAGAGGAGTTCTGAAATCTGACAAAAATTCAGAAATGTGATTAGTGAGCCACCTTAAAGAATTAATATAAATGTGCATTGTGATTCACCATAGAAGCACACAAATACGACAACTCCCGTCTAAAGACTGAACAGAAGAGTAAATAATTGCATGGCTGTTTCTTTTTAATGAACATGGATATAAGGGAAACCTATTCAGTTTAAATAGTATGCAAACATAAGATGTAATAAGAACCTATAAACCACGAAAAAGAAGATTTCTCTTATCAGTTTTTTTTTATCTAATACACTTTTTTTAAACCAAGTCCGTTAAATTGTAAGATATAATAACCTTAAGGTACAACCTAGGTCCTTTTTCTGCATAGGGATTCCAAAATGCTGATGTTTTGTATAGTTGTGCTATCATCAGTCATTACACAATCTGTGCGCGCAGATTACGATTTTTAGGGTCGATATTTGATCGTATCAAATTCGAAATACCATTCGAGACTCGTTTTGCCCAAGAGAGTCAAATGTCTGACTTGTGTATATTGCCATTGTAACGATCAAACTAAGCATTATTTGTAAAAAAACAAAACAAAACAAAATAAAAAAACAAAAAAAAAAACACACGCACTTATTTTACACTGTGGTGTTGATTTTATGTCACCTCAGACGTAGACGGGTTACAAATTGTTATTCTACGTTCCTCTTATTATTCTTTTTTTTAAATAAATTTTGTACGAGAGATTACTTAGAAATTGTTGAGGCAAATGATTTCAAATTTGGAACAAAGTTGGACCAATGTCTGAAGTTATATGTTCAGTTTTAAGAATTTATAAAATGGTAGGCATTTTCAAAATGGCTACCAATTTACGTTCAAATATCGTTTCACAGTCTGTTCACATTTTGTATAAAGATTCATTAAGATGAGAAGAAATAATTTATGTGGAAACAATTTTCAGAGGTTGCCATTTCCAAGATGGCCACCAATATACGTAAAACTTTCAATTTGACTGATTTCGATGAAAATTTATTTCTATACAGAATATTAATCTGCGAATGCGATGGGATCATGGAATTAGTTTTTTGGGGTGACATTGGTTATTGCTTGCAATTGCAAATCTAGTTAAGGTCTTTCCCACTACAGTGGAAAGACCTTATTGTATTTCTTATGATTTTTATTATTATTATTCTTTTTTTTCCTCTGCCATCAATGTTGGCAAAGTGCTTTGACCAATCATTACCAAACTTGGTACACTTAACAAGCATTGGCAGGGCTCGACTCAGGTCACCCTGTGAACCGATTCTATTTTTAGTAACAGAGTTATCTCCCCGAATATGGTTTATCTTGTTATCAGATCTCCTCATAAACCGTAACCGATATCAAAAAACTGAGGTGAGGAAAAAGTTGCATTCATCCTCAGGATGAATTATCACGAAAAAAAAATTTTTTGGGTCGCGACCCCGCTTACGCGTTTTTGACCCCTAAATATGCAAATTTCTCAAAGTTATCGGATTTCCACCAAATTTGGTTTCCAGGTAGCTTTTATGGTCCTGATTACAAAAATATGGTCAAAAATTTTTTTTGTCCGCCATTTTCAAAATGGCGTCTATTTGAAATTTTGTTATCGCGATAACTCGCAAACGATAAAAAATTTATGAAAACATTATATAGCAAAAATGTTCCTCTCATTGAGATCTACATTTGATTCAATTCAAAGAAAACTCTGCGACGAACCGTTTTTGAGTTATAGCCCTTGACGCGTTTCCGTAAATTGGTTTTTTGCGAATAACTTTTAAACGCTTACAGATAATATAGTAAACATATATGTTTAAAGTGATCAGCATGAAAAGACCTTCAATTTGAGTACCAGGTTGAAGGTCATCGGTGACCTTTGACCTTGACCTTTGACCTTGTTAGTATATAACCTCGGAAACCTTAATAGATCGGTGAAAAAGTATATCAGCAAAAATGTTCATCATGTCAAGGGCTACATTTCTTTCATTTGGACCGAAGCTCTCCGATGACTCCCCAAAGAGTTATTGCCCTTGACGCGTTTCGGAAATAGGTTTTTTTGCGTATAACTTTTAAACCTTTACAGATAGTATGGTCATGTAACATATTAAATTAATCAGCAAGAAGCGAACTTCAATTTGATCCCAAGGTCAAAGGTCATAAGGGTCATCGGTCAAGGTCATAGCCAATTTTTTGTTCTTTTTTATCGTAAAATCTTTACAACGATTAGAAATGGCTACTCTAATATATTGGAGACAATGTG
>MJUU01068967.1:13984-37049 GCA_002080025.1 Modiolus philippinarum
TTTTGTAAGGACATACATCATTATCAAATGTTAATGTTTCGTGTAATAAGAAGTATAGTTCTGTATCTTAATTATAAGAATATTATTTCTAATACAGATAATAAATATCAGTTGCATTTTAAGTAAGTAATGTGGAACAATTGTGGATCCATAGGGAGGGTCTGACAGAAAAAAATTGTGCGAACAGTTTGGAAAAAAGTGACAAAAAACACCGACTCTATTACAATGAAAGGATATGGAGTAAAAAAAAACATGAAACAAAGTCTACAAATAGTACTCCGTTTTTATAAGGGTAAGATCCTCCAGAGAGAACTTGTTTCCTTTTTTATTCTGCAATACAAGCTAAACAAGACACAATTTTAAACGAGTCGTATATTTACAGATCTAGAAAGTGGAAGAGATTCAGGAGTTCCAGAATTATATAAATCACAACTAAGTGTCACTCTATCAAGTTCAGACAAAAACGATACAGAATCTATCATTCATTCTAATATGGTGAAGGAAGATATTTGTATGGGATTTGATAACCCTGTGTTTGAACAGTATGAAACTACAACTGAAAGAAGTGAACAAAATGATAAGGAACAGAGTAGTATATGTGAAACAGACAGAAATCACCAAACAGATACGGAGGAAGCGGATAGGAACATAAGTTACAAAACCGAGGACAATCACGAAGACAGTGATTATAAACCCGTCGACAATCATGAGGACAGTTATGATAAGCCCGTCGACAAACACGAGGACATTAGTGAAAAACCCGTTGACTTAAATATGACAGAAAATGATAATCTCCCAGATATCTATAAAAGTGAACTAGCAGGTGAAATCATTTCTATTGGAACATCGAGGTTTTGATGTTCATCTTTGGTCACTCATTATACATCGTGTTCATATACATTTTTGTAAAATAAAAAAAATCATTTACATTTACATTTGTCTCATAAAAAATTGAAATAGGTTTGTTGTTTTAGAATTTGATACAGACAAAATAGTAGCGACTTTCAATCCTCCGCTGCCTGAACACGATGTCTAGTCATAAGTCTAATAATAAATGGAATATTTCTGTTATCTGTTTAAATATTCGTTAAAGTGGTTTTGGGGGTGTAAAATATTTTACGAAAGGATATGGAGTAAATAAAAATGAGACCATAACACATATGTTAATTCCAACTGCAGTAATTTTAATGAGCTCCAACTGCAATAATTTTAATGAGCTGTATTGCCATTTCGCAAATTAATTCCTCATCAGCAGCACTATGTTTAAAATGCATCAAACCAAACGAAATCCGAATAATCAGTAATATCAAATATAGCTAAGGACAAAACTACGATTGAGGGAGTAAATCCTTGGGTTATAGAATTTACATAAATTTAGATAATAGTAATTGAACGAAGTGTACACATGAGATATTATCTGATGTACAAATACACCATATCTAAGAAAAATAAAGAGCATAAATCTCTATCAAGGGGATTTGTTTTACCAACTCCACACTGCAATAAAAAAACAAACCCCTGTATTATATATTTTACGAAAGGATATGGAGTAAATGAGCAGGAGACCATAACACATATGTTGACTCAAACTGCAATCATTTTAATGAGCTGTATGTCCATTTCGGAAATTAATTCCTCATCAGCAGCACTAGAACCCAAACAAAGGAAATCTATAATTTCAAAAAATGTTTAAAATGCATAAAACCAAACGAAATCCAAATAATCAGTAATATCAAATATAGGTAAGGACAAAACTACGATTGAGGGAGTTAATCCCTAGGTTTTAGAATTTACATAAATTTAGATACATCGGCAAACGAATACCGAAGCAAGAACGAGGAAAGGGGAAATTCTAAAATCATAAATCCAAAATCACGGCAATTCACAGCAACATGAATTGAGACAGTATGACAAAGACAAAACAAATAAACAAAAAAGAACAAGAACGTCATAAAACTAAAGCACTAGCGGTGTGAATAAGGGAGAACCTAAGGAAGTAAATCCTTAGGTTTTAGAATTTACATAAATTTAGATAATAGTAATTGAACAAGGTGTACACATGAGATATTATCTCAAAATTAAAACAAAATTAAAATTAAGTCTATCCCGATTCAAACTAGAATCTAAGATATAATCATTTCGGGAACAAAAGTAAAATTTAAATGCGAACTTGGCCAAAGCACCTGTGGATTTTATCCTGAACATAGAGTGATACCGACGTTACTGTAAATATTATATTATGCAGATGGCAATTTGACTTCTTATGTCTCTTCCGTGGTTATAAAATCAAATAATTTGGAAGAATACAGAAAAAAAAAATATTAAAAAAATAATAAATTAAAAAGAAATTATTTATTATTGTAACGCAGAGCGTTACAGATGTCCCCAAAACGAACATTATGAATCTTATTCGTAGCAACTTTCATTTTCCAGTATTCACATGGTATTTCTAAGTTTCAATGGCAACGGTGACCATTTTGAAAAATATGAGGCTGAAAATCATTCGTACACAGGCCAGGCAACTTTAATATAAATTTGGATCCGATTCTGGGCACTTTCATATTCCCGCCTTTTTTCCATTTCCATGGCACAACAGCTATTTTGAACATTCTGAGGCTGAAAATCATTTGTAAACATGCCAGGTAACCATTGTGTAAAGTTTCATCCAATTCTGAGCACTTTTAATTTTCGCGCTTTTTTTCCGTTTCCATGGCAACGGCAGCCATTTTATAATTCTGAGGCTGAAAATCATTTGTACACATTTAAGGCAACCTTCCTGTCAAATTTAATCCAATTCTGAGCACTTTTTATTTTCCTGCCTTTTTTCCGATTCCATGGCAACGGCAGCCATTTTGAAAATTCAGAGGCTGAAAATCATTTGTACACATGCTAGACAACCTTCCTGCCAATTTCATCCAATTCTGAGCACTTTTTATTTTCCCGCCTTTTTCCTGTTTCCATGGCAACGGCGGCCATTTTGAAAATTTTGAAAGGTGTGAACACATCTACTCATCGGGGCAAGTTTCATATGGCACTGAAGTTTGGTCAAATAGTAGCTGAGATATGGGGTGGACAAGAATTGAGCGGAAGAAAGAAAGAAGAAGAAAAATAATAATAATAAGAAACGGAGCAAACACAATATGTCTCCCAAACTAATGATTCATAAGTGAAATAAATGTCTAGAATCGAAAAAAATATATATTCATCTACCCGCACTTAAGTATTTTTGTTCCAAAATGTTTAAGTTTATCAGCCGTTGATTTCAGGCAGCAATGGACCGATCAAGAAATTCCGTCCTCGTAATTGACGTTGCGCAAGCTCAGCGTATTCGTAAAATATGTTTTGACCAGTCAAGAACGTTAAGGACATGACGATCCCAGAATGCCGTTGCATTTTTGAATCGGATAATTATTGTAATAATATACCATACTTTGGTGCCATATGAAACTGAACTGTATGATCATTACCAAACAAAAGAATTTTAATTAGAATCCTGATTGAAATTGTTGCCTTACTGCATAATTTTGAAAACTTTCATTTTTGGCGTGAGTAACTCAAATGAAATTAAGCAAAGAAGTACAAAACATGATCATAGCTTGCATAAAACAATCATTAATACCCTTTTACTTTCAAAAGTGGTAAGTTGTCAATGGTATGTATGAAGTAAAACTTACTACAAAATTTGGATTTTTGACCCCAACGCAATTTTTGCGCCTGTCCCAAGTCAGGAATATGTTGGTCACTTGCTTGTCCTTGTATTCTTATAAAATTTCAGTTTCTTGAAATTCGGGTTATTGAATGTGATATGTTTCCATTGATTTATTAACTATTTTACTTTTTTGGGGTCATTTAGGATTTTCTATAGGTTGAGAGGTTCCTCACTGTGTTAAAGACCGTACGGTGACCCCTAGATGCTTTGTTTTGGGTCGTTTTAACCTGGAGATGGGATGTTGTCTCCTTGACATTTACCCCATTTTCTTTCTTTTTCATTTTTACTTGCATTCATGACATGGTTTGCAATAATGTATGGTTTATAAAGCCGAAATATAAACAAAAATATATGTATAAAAACTGTTAATATCATATTTATTTAAGAAGTGGATTTCTCATTTGGAATATGCAAGTAGTCTAGTAAAACAAAGTGTTGGTAACTCATAAGGTGACAATTTCCATAAAATTTACTCTCATCTCAACATAATACATAACGGCCAGCACAGCGGTATAATATTTGGATAAATATAACACAATAATTAAAACACGCCCTGTGATGTTAGGTAGCTCCTACATTGACACATTTGCAGCATCCGGGCAAATAGAAAAAGTCGATTTCTACATGGTCCATTTCTTCAGCAGTATCCCTACTATACCCTGACTTGTAAACCACTGCTGTAACAAGATCCATCTGGTGCATACATGTACAACCAGTACAACCAATTGCTTGACTGTATAAAATAAACAAGTGTCAATCATCACAATGTGTTAAAAATATATATTGTGTTTGTTTGATTTTTGTGTCAGTTATGTCCGTATGTTTTGTTTTACAACTGTTGTCGATGTGCTTGCTGATGGACGGTTAATGTTGACCAGTCTACTTTTGAACATTATCATATCAATACAACAAATTTGGCAGATTTTCGAACAGCTTTCCTAATCGGAAATACCGAGCACATTCAAGAACCAATTAAATAATTTACCAAACTATTAGTACCAATGAATTGAACATCTGATATGAATATATTAGTGGTTATTTCATGTGCTTTATGTTTCCTATATAGAAATGATGGTCAAAATTGGTAACATTTGTCATTTTTGCAAAATGTGCAATTTGTCCCTTCTTTGACACCTAAAAAATCAGTAATCATACTTAAATATTTGACAAATCGTGCTGTTAACTGTAAACCAATAACTATATAACATTCTCAGAAGAAAATGCTTTGGATTCAAACAAATTTATTTTTAATAGGCCAAATAAGACCCCTACCGCACCTACTTCTTTGCTTCTAAACTGATCAGTTGCTCCAAGGAGTGGATCAGATGTTTAAATGAGTTTCCGCTTGTAGTCATCTTGGTTGGGATTGGTATATGTTCAACCCAATTATCCAAGGAATAATACAAAAAAGTACATCTCTGAAACAACGGCAGTAGAATACCGAAGGAACAAGGGAAGCGAAGACTACAAAAATCGATATCCGAAGACATGGCAAAAACGGTATAACATAAAAACAAAGACAAAACAAGGACGTGAGACAGCTACAAGCACGGAAATAAAAAGACATTAAAAACTAAGGCACTCATAGTGTGAACTCCCATGAAAATCGGGAGTGACATCAGGTGCTCCGGAAGGATAAGCATGTCGTGCTCCGCTAGCGGCAACCGTCACACTATCAATGAGTCAATCCAGGGTTGAGTCAAAACAGGTTATGTCAAATCACTGAAGCCGTGAAATCTAGCTTAAAATGTCCGTTTGGAGAGTGGAGAGGTTACGACAAAACAAAAGCAGTAGACGTGCATTTCAGTTATGGTGTACTTGTTCCTGAGAGAATTTCTCATATGGATGCACTTCAATAATTTAAAAATTTGGCATTTTATAGTTATTTTATTTGTGTGTGTGTTTTCAAAATTATTATTCTGACCACCTGATTATTATGCCCACATTTCATAAGTTTATTATGCCAAGTTTTATTATTATTTACTCGATAAGAACCTTGTGGTTGTTTAATCGTTGTTTTTGTCTTCTATTGGTCTTTTTCTCGAGCAATGGATGACAGCAATTGTAAGAATACTTTGCCAATTGATTTTATGTTTGTTGACGATCCCGCATCCATGACATAATAAACATGGCTGTAGCGTTGCTCGACATCCAGCAATGAATTCCGCTTAAACCGGTGCTAGGGGCCGTCTTGAACTTACTATGAGGTATGAGCATAGCTCATTGTTGAAGGCCTTATGGTGACTTCAAGATGAAGAACAATAAAAGTGTTGTTTCATTGCTTGTTTTCCCACGTATTTGTGGAGATTTTGTCTCATTTGTTTTTACTCCATATCCCGTCATTGCTTATGTGAAGAACGAACACTCATTTACATGTGCAGCCATTTTATAAAACGAAAATTAAAAAAAAATAATAATAATACCTGCAATTTTCATTCTTAAAAATCTGACGATATGGATTTAACTGCACCAACTCTCTATTCTGGTTGAGCAAATTATGCATAAAAACTGGCGAAATGAAATTTGCATTTCTGAAATATATAAAATAAGATACGTCAATGTTGAATTTACTAAAATAATATTACAAAGAATGCTAATGTCTATCGCACATTAAAGGTATAAACCCACCAACTATCTAATCGATTATTATGTTTCTATACCGTCATTAATTAGGTGCAACACCACCCGCATAATTGTAAACCGCAACATTCCTTAGTACAAGCATTTCAAAAGAAATAGTGGATAAAACCGATTTTATGACGCACCAAACATCCCCATTCATTGCAGTAGTGTCCGGTAGCAACTCAACAACAACGGTTATTAATATGTCATAGGCAATGAAAAGAAATATTTATCCAAAGAATATTTTCCATTAGATCAGGTTACTGTATATGGATTGCATAATCGAGTTTAACACCTCACAGGTCATTCGCTACTCATGGGCTTGTGGTCGTTACAGTGACTTCCTTAATAGTACTCAGTTGCATACAAATAAACTACTTAAGCAAGGATACGTTACCAAAAACTTAAAAGTCATCACTACAGAAGTTTTACGATCGACATCACGATCTTGTGGATCGCTATGGGATATTTGTTTCCCAGATGACAGATCTTTCCCTCTACAACTAAAGCTTGTTTTTCCTCTCTCGGATTTGACTTTACTACCGGAGTTGACATGTTCAACACGGCGGGTGTCTTATAGGAAGCAGGAGATGCTTATTCTGATCTCACCCATGGTTTTAATTGGGTCCGTGTTGTTCATCTGTATGTGTGTCTTCATTTTTCTTTTTGTCCCGTACTCAAGTGGTGTCCTTGTTTCTTGGTGTTTCCGATGATGCCTTTGTCCATGGATTGTTCGTTCTTTTGATTGACGGTTCACTTCTCACTTACTCTGTTATGTTGACTTATTTGGATATGCTAGAAGGAATTGAAAAGTTTGGATGCTACTAGGTTAGGTGTTAATAAATTTATACGACAAAATACAAAACACGACTGAAAGAAGTTCTTCTTTAAGGAATTATTTAAAAGCAATATTTGTACTTGCACCTACAAAGCTAGAAATATAAACTGTTAAGGCAAATAACAAAGGTTGAAAATGTTGCCGCACGTTGTCACACAGATTCTCCCAAATTCAATGACAACATTTGCATCATGTCACTAATTGTACCAGTATAGTTTGAGAATATTTCTCATGCCCATCGATGAATGGCGTAAATCTTTTCACTTGTAATCATTAAAACAATAAATGAACATTTTTGTCGGTAATTGTCTCTAACTGTCCGCTGAAATGTCTTTTTATTCTATGTTTAGACATTTTTTTGTATCGCCAAAATGTTTTACTTTCGACATCTGTGTTACCTGAAGCGATTTCTAATATTTTTTACACCTAAACTTCGATTCAAAATTGTTAGATATAAAAAAAAATGCGTTACCTAGCATCTGTCATTGCTTGCGCTTGAGAGCTTTAGTATCACGCGTGTATTGATATCAGATTATAAAAGCCTAGGATCATTTTCCTTAGTCATCCAGTCTCCTTCCTTTACTTGAAAACACATCAGTTCATAGTTAATATACAATTTTGATCCTGTAACCAAATCGCTTAATTAGTATTCATCATTAGGATATTTCAAAGAATAACAAAGAAAACATGCTTTTCAAAATACTTACGATACACAACATGCATGAAACACGTCGTCTGACGAAGCCCTCTTCTGTCTCACATTTTTCCCTGTGTTAGGGCAGGAGAAAGAACACTGTTTTCCATCGTCAAATGTTTTATTTACTGGATTTAGTGTATTCAGTCCTTGAATAAGTAAATTCTCTAATGTATATTGGGTTTCATAAATATGAAATATTGATGGATAAAGTCTAATGAGGTTCTCTTTTGTTAATTTCTTTGTATCCTCTTTGTGGACACTGAAATATAAATGTATTAAAATGTTACAAATAAACACTTTTATGATCAACTAACATCAAATTTGTTTTCCATGTATTTTCACTTCTGTGATATATCTGAGATAAAATATGCAACACATATGAGAAAAGTGCTCCTAAACATTCAGAATATTTTGAGCATATGACCTACATAATGTATAGTATTGATATTCTTTCTTACTTTATTTTGTAGAGCGGCGGATATAGAAAAAGTCGCATATTTAACGAGTTTAAATTACTCAAAAGCCCCATGGAATTTAACAACATGTAAACTGTCAGAAAATGCCTGTCGTCGAGCTAAATTGTGGTCCCTTTGACGTAAAGAATGGCGACTTTTGACGTATCCCTACTATTCAAAATACACATGGGACCACTTTAAATGAAATTTTATTGAATTTACCAGTTCTCTTCGAAACGCAATACCTTTGAAACAAAACGCCTGCAATCGTGAACTTAATTATGCATCAATACACGCTTGAATTCAAACATAACCCAGGACGCCTGTTTTCAAACTTTGTAAAATTAAGCATAAAAATTGATGTTTTTTATCACCTACCTTTTACTTTTTTACATATTTGAGAATAATGTCTTATAAATGATTTGACACTTGCTTCACGCAACTATTTGCATATCTCTTTACAGAATACATCATTTCTCCACGTCAAATTATAAATCAAAAGTTGTGTTTTTCAACAATTTAATCCCGTATTTAAACGCAGTTGTACCGATTCCGTCATAATTTTATAATCTACCCTTTACCAGGCAGTCTCTTTTAAGGGATATTTCAACAGTTTTTGTATATGCTTGGTGTATATTTGACATTAATACCATTCTTTAATATGTGGTACATGTTTTACTGTTCTTATTTGCTCAGCTTATAAAATGGGTAATTAACTTAAGGGTGTGTTTGTGTTTTGGGTGTGTTCGTACATGTATAGTTTACATATGAAAATGAGGACAAGTACTTGTTTAGTCAAGACTGGTTCAAGTTCTGCTATCCTAAGCAAAAACTGGAAAATCAAAAGCGTTGTAATTATAAAAACAGCTACAACTTACAAAATATGTGTCCTCACTTTGAAAATATGTGTCCTCCATGTCTTTGGACTTCGATTTTTGTAGTCATCGCTTCCCTTGTTCCTTCGGTATTCTACTGCCGTTGTTTGATTGAGTACCCTAGAAAACTTTAGTTTTGTGTACATTTTCAAAGTTGAGAACCTATGTAAATTCTGTGTTTTTGCTTTCATCGGCAAACGAATACCAAAGCAAAATGATGAAATGGGAATTCAAAAATCCAAAATCATATTGTCTTTTTCTGTGTTACAAAAAGAACTTCCTTCTTACAGAGATTTTCAATTTTGTAACGTTTGGTAACACTTTGGGAGAAAGCATATTTATATATATAAATTCGAGTTTTGTTTACGGCATTGACATGCATTTACATGTAGTTGATTGGCTATTGCATATACAATGACCGATTTTAAAAATATATATATATATGCATCGCATATGCTTTTTATGGAAACTGTCATTACTTAGCATAAAACACTTTTTAATTTTACACACTTTATCCTTTGACTTTGTGTTTAGTTTGAGTTTTTTTTATCTCTATGTCCGTCAATGGTTCAAGGTGTTTTCAGTTTTCTCTTCCAAAACCTCGAGACAAAAACCCTATTTTTCTTATATGGGAAAAGCACACAAATGGCTTAATAACATTTAATAAAGTCCTGTACTATAAAAAGTAAAACAAAGAACTTTTTTTGCAAAAATAACATTGAGTTCATGAAATGTCGACGAAAGGTCCAAATAACCAAGGATTCGTATTTGTATTTTGTTTTGTTTTTGGTGAATTTCAAACTTAAAAATCATGCCCCCCCCCTCCACACACACACCAAAAACTATTATGATGAAGTCCAACATGAATCTTCATTGTCAATGACTAACATGAGTCACAATTGTTGTGGACATCTTGTATACATGTAATAGTGATAAACATATGGCAAATAAATAGTTCCAAGTCGTCCGTGTAAATAGTGATGATTTTTTTAAAGTAGCCTTATTTGACCTTGAATGAGGTCAATTCCAATGGTGGCTATAGCAGCACAAAACGCACTTTAGTATATTCTCAAAAAATACGATTACACCAGAGCAATTTTTGTGCATTGAAAAGCCCTTCACTTGAACACAATAAATTGACCTGAAGGTGTCATATGAAGGCAAACGGTACCAAATATTCAAAGTTATTGTGATATGCTTATTTGCCAAATTTCTGAACGCTATGTCATAAGATAAGGAAGTTTTAGTCCACCAAACTAAAAGTACGGCTCTAAGGGTTATGACCTTTGACCCTGAAATAAAGTATGTTTGGACCATGTCAGGTAGCGACGACAGCCATTTTCTGAAAGAGCAAATATTACAAAATATTATAAAAATTCATTTAAGACAATAAAAGTCCATTGGGCTTTCGGGTAATTTAAATTTTGAAAATTGGTCTCCTCGCCGCTCCACTAATTTTGATTTGACTTTCCATATTATTTGATTCATATGCTGCTGAATAGAGATTACTCCTTTAAAACTCGTGTTCAGCACAACAAAATTAAAAGTTTATTGTACAACATGGCTATTTTTGTATTATAGGACAATGAGAAACAATGAAAGGATATACAGGAGTAAATGCACACGAGACAAAGTGAAACCAAGTAATGAAAAACCGACTGATTATTCGGATTTCGTTTGCTTTTATACATTTTAAACACTTTTTTTGAAATTATGGATTCCTTTGTTTGGGTTCTAGTGCCGCTGATGAGGAATTAATTTCTCATTAAAATTATTGCAGTTGGAGTTAACATATGTGTTATGGTCTCATGTTCATTTACTTCATATACTTTCGTAAAATATTATCTTTTTAATCTTAACAATTTAATAATGGTGGTATATATGTTGTAATATGAAATCTAAGCAACACAATTAGAATCTTGACAAACTCATTACAAATGTATCACACTGAAGCATTTTCCGATCTAAGAGTTTAGATTGGGGCAAGATAAAATTTGAATTAAGTAGAAAAACTAAAGGTTTTTTTTTATTCATATGCTTACAAAATTCTAGCTAACAAAGATTCCAAATTGATGTCAATATGCCTATACTTACAAAAACTCTCTCCAACAAAGAATTCCAATTGATGTTAATGTTGTCAGCACAAAAAACACAGTCACTGCAGCCTGTAAATAATAGTTTAGAGTTTGAATGTTGCATTTGTTACAAATACATGAATAAACCATACTCTTTTGTACAGACAATACTTGTAATAAAGATAAGAACCGAGATGTGTCCAATTCTTGTGATTAAAAATGCAGCTCTTTGAACTCACTAACATTTTTCTTCCACTGAGGTGAAGATGGCATCAAAAGATGAAAATCAATGCAATGCGATATAAAAAAATAGTGGACAGATCTTGACAATTTTTTCAGTAATGGGCATATTTTGCCCTTTAAAACCCTAATATTTGATAAAATCATGTATCAAAATACAATTCAATATCACATTACTATATAGGTTTTGCCCAAGCCTTTTTGTTTGTCGAAAAAATTAACTACAAAATTCGAAAAATATAAGCATTTTCACAAAAATTGACTATAATGAGTCTTGCATTTGTAGTATTGTAGTATTGTAGTATTGGTGGGTGTGTAGTGATTTTGATCTTCCGTCCTCTGCTGTTCTTGCTTTTGCCTTGTCTCTGTACTTTGATTTTTTGTAATTTTGTTCTTTGTTCCTTCGGTATTCTACTGCCGTTTAAAAAAAAGTACCTCATAAAAAGTAGTACATCCGATCGAAGTAGAAGAGTGATAACAAATTGTAATTTTTACAAATATTAATAGGCCCAATAGATTAAATTAAAACTTTAAATTGTAATTAAAGAATTGTACAATAAGTAGAGAAATCCATGTCCAAATGACTTTTATTTAAGAATTAAATGCAATATTTTGTAGTTTTATTGGAGTGTAAAAAGATGGAAAGTAGCACATTTGGAATGAAGCGCGCTAGCGTTTTATGTGAAAAACGTGCTACTGTCCATCCACGACAACAAAACTACAAATATTGCATTCATTACTTATAATTGTATTCCGTAAATGGAATGCAAGTCTTTACGCTAGATAACGTTATGAAATTCATGCATGATGCACCATTACCTAGTTTAGAATCCTCCGCCGTCTTTGTTTACTTTTGTCGTTGTAAAGAGTCGCGTGCTGCTGTAATTTTACTAACTGATAAAACACAGTTACGGAAATGATCGGAAAGCAACGTATATTCTTTATATGACTGTAAATTTGGGATGGATTTTACCTATACCCCGAACCACCTTAATTATTTTTATCAAAACTTATTTTCCTTTGTTTAGAGTATTGCAACTACATTGTGCACGAGGAGGTTCCAATTAAGATATCATTAGTCGCATGGTGTCATTTTAGTATATATATATACATTTTTATGAAATTACATATGTCATGAAGATTGGTAATGAAGAAGAATATCCTGTTTTTATGCTTTTATGCTTGAATAGCAGTTTATATCGTTATATTACAAAGTCTTAAATGTATAACGTACAATTCACTTAATAGATCTACTTACAAGTGCTCTATCGCATTTAGGTCCCATAGCTCACATCGCTAAATAATAATGACATTCTGCAAAAATAAATTATAACTGAACACAAAATCTTTCCTGAACGTTAATGTAAAACTAATCAAGAAGAAAAGAAGATACATTTGTTTTTGTTTCAGCTATACTTTTGTGAAACTGTCTATGAGTATTTTTTTCAATGAAATTAACTGAATTTACTCAAAAGTCCTTTGAATTTGCAAATTTTCAATTATACATTTTACTGTATCTGTACTACTTAAAAATAGAGTAAAAAGATAACAGGAAACACCTACAATGGCCGAAAAAACAGTCACATGCCACAATATACCAAGAAACTGAACAAGAAAAAACACAATAAAAAACAAAAGACAAATGTAAACAACAATAGGAATTCGGGACAGCGGGACTTGGAACCGGCATTAGCAAAAGCAAGCGGTAGGGTTAAACCACTTTATGGGTACCCGAACCCTTTGTCTGTCCCGTAATCCTATAATATAACAAGTAAGAACTGGGCTTGCAAAACTACACAAACGTCTCCCAAACGAACTTACCATTTCCATAGCAACGGTTGCCATTTTGATAAATTTGAGACCAAATATTATTTTTTCGCATGTCAGGCATCCTTTCTGTAGAATTTCATCCAATTCTAATCACTTTGACTTTTCCCGCCTTTTTTCCCGTTTCCATAGCAACAGTCGATATTTTAAAGTCTTTGAGACCACAAACCAATTCTGCAGATGTTAGGCAACCTTCCTGTAAAATTTCATCCAATTCCGAGCACTTTGAATTTTTCCGCCTTTTTTCCGTTTCCATGGCAACGGGTGCCATTTTGGAAATTCCGACACCAGACGGCACATCTTCTTATGAATCTCTACCATGAAGTGAAGTTTCATTAAGTTCCAGTCATTGGTCTCCGAGATATATCTGGCGGACAAAAATTTTAGGCCGGAAGAATAAGAAAAATGGAGCAAAAACAATAAGTCTCCTAACTTCGTTTGGGAGACTTAAAAATGGAGCAAAAACAATAAGTCTCCCAACTTTGTTTGGGAGACGTAATAAACAAACGAATAAAACCTAAAACAGATAGACTACTAATTCCATGACCACAATCTTGAAAAGGAAAAGCGAACAAAACGTAATTTTGAAAATTGGTCAAGGAGTGCTCGCCCTTAAACTGCTGGCTAGCTCAAGGAGCCAAGTCTGCTGGTAAAGCACTGTCGCACTACGGAAGAAAAAGTAACCTCAAAACTCCCAGGTGGGTTCAGTAAGGAATCACCATGTATTTCAATAGACATCGGTAGTATCAGTGAGAGGTCAGTATGCGTGTAAAACCCTCGGGTCATTGGATCACAAAGGCAATTTAACAGACACGTGCAGAAAATCCTGTCGATATCCTCTATTGCGTAAAGAATGTCTCTCTCTTCATATCTATGAAACTTTTTAAATGCATTTAACAATTTATGAAATCTGTAACCTTGCTGCAAAAGTTTGGAAGTGATTGTAGGGTTGCGTTCATTAAAGTCGTCAAGAGTAGAATAAACGCGTGCGAATCGTATAAGTTGGGAAATATAAACTCCGTAGGATGGGGCTACAGGAACGTCGCTGTCAAGAAAAGAGGAATTAGTATTACTGAAATCAAAATCATCCCTTTTATCGTAAATTTTAGATTTTATTTTACCAGTGTCAACGATGACAGTTAGGTCCAGAAATGGGCAGTATTTGGAATCATTTAACATGTAAAGTCATATTCATCTTATTGTATTATGAAGTAGGTGATCATCCCACCCTAATTAAATAAATACTACAATCTAAGTCGACACTAACGGAGCAAACATTTGATCTGTATGGGAATGAGCTGGAGTCAAATGATTTTTTATGTGCAACTCGTTCTTGGCTTTTTATCTTTTTAATTATGTTATTTCAGGTATATTTTCAATAACAAATTGTTTTGATTACTTCCATTTTTCCACCAATCAGGTTATCTTGGATTTTTATAACCATATATAGTGTACC
Source organism: Modiolus philippinarum (assembly GCA_002080025.1). Classification (NCBI taxonomy): domain Eukaryota; kingdom Metazoa; phylum Mollusca; class Bivalvia; order Mytilida; family Modiolidae; genus Modiolus; species Modiolus philippinarum. Next base: position 28,779 of record MJUU01068967.1, read on the forward strand.
ATCCTAACTTCTAAATTCAAATTTGACCATATCCTCTCCCCAAAGAAGTTTGATGGTTTACCCCTTAAACTATATCTAACGACTGATCTACCCAAAAACACTTGGTATGAGAGGAAAACACTTTACAACTAATGTTCAAGAATATTATGAGTATCGTTTCAATATCAATGTTTCTAGGATACCATTTAGAAGATTGTCCTATGTGATTAATTCTAAATTGTGCAATTAATAGGGATAGTGTGTCAACGCAGGTTGTAAATATCTCATTAAAATAATCTGTATTGACTTAAAGCCATAATATCAAAGCTGAATCAAAAGTGAATATTCAATTCAAATTATTTTTCTTACCCCTCACACAATATGTAGATATCTTTTTGTATTTAGACGAATATGAAAACGATAAAACTGTACTTATGTATTTGGCATTAAAGACCGATTTAGCAATAGAATTTTTTCTCATTGTATACCTTTATGTATGGTCATATAATCCCCTCCAAGTTTTATTGCTTGCATTAAGTTAAATTTTTACTATAATTGTGTCTAAAATAAAGGACAGAATTTTTTTATCTCAAAGGAACAAAATGTCTTAATTCACATGCCATACAGTGGTTTTTACGGGTTGCAATAAAACAAACCTATGTAACATTTTTGAAATGTTGGTAGTGAAAAGGACTACAAACTCAAAAAAAAGTAATCCTTCCTACGATTCAACAACAGTACAGCTAAGGTCGAAACCTATAAGAGGATATATAAGAAAGAAACATATTTTATTTTGATCTATTTGAAAAAGGCGGGAATTTAATAGAATAAGAATTTATAAAATCATATATTTTATACAATTAATTTGCGTTTACAAAAAAAAAATGGTAAAACCAATTTCTCTTTTATAATTTTCTTGTTTCTAAATCGTACAAAACTATATTTCAATTCATTGTGAAGATAAAGCGACCTATTTTTCCCAGTACTTCAACAAGAAAATACCGAAATTTAGGCTATCTTTAGTTGTTCAGATGACCATTTATATTTGAAAGGCCAGAACTCGAAACATAAAAGAGGTAGATAACACGTCAAAGTCAGTTACGGACAGACATTTACACTTTCACAAAATTTCTACAGTGTAGAAGAAATTGTTACTTTTACAAAATTGAATTTGACACCTTAAAGTATTTTTTTACATTTATGACAGTTCGAAACTTTTAAAGATAACTGTTTTAACTATAACTTTAAAAGGGTCCTTTTTGCTTTCTTTCACATTCGATAGATAAAGAATTTGCTCTTATGATAGTTGATACCAAATAGAGTGTGAATCGAAGTCATTTTCCAGAATTACAAGGAAGACGTTCACACTAATATTTAAGTACAATCTACTCCGTTAGGAGTGAGGAAAAAATAAGAGTCTATTTCCGTGCATGCAGAGTCCATGCTATGAGAAATGCGTTTTTGGAATATCCAAAATACTAAACAGTATCTTCCTTGTGCTGAGCTCTGTCCATTCCATATAACGTCTTAACTTCGATGGCTCCAAGACCAAAAGATCAATGAAACCGATTCGAGCTAGAGGGGTGTTCGAGGCATTGAGGTTGAACTATGTTTACACTTGAGCAAAGGGACCTTAAAAGGGTTCGATACATCCATGGTATTCGAGTTATTGTAGTTTGAAAAATCGAAGTTAAACTGTATAACTTTTCCTGTATATCCTATTCGTTAAGGGAGTACGAGTCTCAGAAATTTTGTAATTAGAATTAAAATTCTGACCTTTTGTTTTGAAGAGCACTACTAATGGAACAACTTGAGCAAAAAATTTTACAAATCCATGTAGAAATTTATGAGATATAAGACGTCAAAAATTTGGCGGGAAACAGACCTCTCTAGAGTTTTCCTTCAATTTGCATATGATGTTTATAGGCCTTTAAATATATGAAATTATAATTAGAAGTTGATTAAATTTTTATACACAGTCTATTTTATGTATTTTAAAGTGACTTATGACCAAGAAAATGTGATCCATGTGCAAAAAATTTTAGNACTGTTTGAATGGATAAAACCCAAGGATATAGAATGCTTCTGAAATCTGAGGCTCGTACTCCCTTAATTGTTTTTCATTATCTTTTATAATCTTTTGGTTTATGCTCTTCAAAATGTTTTGACTTGATAAGCACTAAAGAGACATAAGTGCAAAACTGAATTACAGTAAGCGCATTTTATTATTCTAAACCTGTCCAAAGCATACTCTATTAACAAGAATTTGTTGTTACTCATGCAAAAAATGAAGTTAAAATTTGTTCTCAATTCAATGAGTATATATGTTCACACAAGGAACAGCTTTTGCACATTTTGCACATTTACGACTACGGTTAACAATTTATATATATCACTTCTACATAGTTAAAACAAAAATTTTTTAACTATTATTTTAATGGAAAAAAGCTCGACCTCTTGCACGGTCCAATATCACAACATCTATGCAGCATCAAACATCTATGATAATATTACCTCATGACTTTTTTTTTCTAACGAAACCAATGACTAAATTCAACCATTAAACCATCTACGTGCCGATCTACCATGAAACAAAAAAAACCCTTGAGCCATTTTCATTTGGAGAAAGGAAATCTACAATTTTCGCTACTGTATATTTTAATTGATTTGAAAAAAGTAAATAGTGTACTTCTTTATCGAATGAAATAGCCTTGACTTCAACTTAGTGCTCTCAAACATCTAGGTGATAATGTCGTTTAAAAGTGACATGTTAACCTGTCATGGATGATGATAGATTTAAATCTCCTAATGGCCGTTGAACATGAAAGTGTTACATTATCCAGGGACGTTAACATCGTCAGTTTATGTTAACATAACTGGTTTTAATTTTTAATGGACTAAATTATTTTTTGATTTCTTTGTAAATAACAAAATACCGAAGTTACTGTTAATTTATTTTCTGCATATGCGCATTTCGACAACTTATATCTCATCAGTGCAGATTGGAAGTCCATTAATCGACAAACGTGTTAAAGCTGATGGAGGACAAATAACCAAAAGGAAATAAATAGGAAAGCCGAAATTCCTTAGTTTGAAACAAAATTTGGTAAAATTTAGGTATTGCAAGTTTCAATAAAGTCGGTTTAAGGGTCAGCACCGACGTACTGAATACTGAGTTGGTGAATACCCTCGGGAAGGGTATTAACAAATGAGGGCAATAACAAATTATCTAAGAGAGTTGTCTAAAGCCAAAATCCCAAGGGTAAAATAGATAAAGCAGGTGAAAATTGAACAGAAAAATTCCAACCGCGATGGTCCTCACTTGGAACAATCATTTCAAAGGAAATGATGGGTTCAGCCGGTTTTATTGCCCGCCTTAATTCCCCTTCCAAAGCGGTATTTTCCGGTATCAACTCATCAGCACTGGCAGTGACAAGTTTGTAAACATTGAAAACAGATATTCATTTTAGAATTAAGTAAAAAAACGCAACTTGTATTACAGTTCGGATTGATAAATATCTATTTAATGGTCAGTGAAAGGATATGAAGTAAATGCACATGAGACAAAGTCTCTACAAATATATGGTACAAAACAAGCAAAGGAACAACGCTTTTATTTTTGTTCTTCATCTTGAAGTCACCATGAGGCCTTCAACAATGAGAATTGCTCATACCTCATAGTAAGTTCAAGACGGCCCATAGCACCGGTTTGAGCGGAATTCTTTGCTTATTGTCGAGCAACGCTACATGCATGTCTTCCTTGGTCAGAGGTGTGGGATTGTCAACAAACATTAATTAAACTGGCAAAGTGCTCTTACAATCACTGTCATCCTTTGCCCGACAAAGTGTCTTAAGCTAGTGAACGATAACACATATAGACAAACACAGGGCACTCATCAAGTCGAATGTAAGAAAACTTGGCGTTATAAAATAGTGAGATGTGAGCACTTAAAAAGGTGGTCAGAATTACTTTTCGAAATTACAAAATAAATGCCAAGATTTGAAAGTATGAATAGTATATCCATATGAGAAATTCTTTCACGTTTAAATGATTGCATGGTACGGAATTGTTCGAGGTGGTAACAGAGATACTTAAACATATTGAAAAAGTCTGCAAAATTGTTGCTAGCGCTCGTGTAACGAATCAAATGTACATGCATACTATCAATTTACAAAAATAAAAAAAAATACCGAGGTTATTGGTTTTAGTTTCTGTATATGGCCATTTCTACAACTTTTGTCTCTTGAATGCAGATCTAATGAAAACAATAAAAACTCCATTAATTAAAATATTGGTAAAAGCTTATAGAAATCAAATTCCAAATAGGGTCTAAAAAGCAAAAGTCAAATAAGCTAAGGACAGTGCTATGGAAGAAAGATTTACTCCTTAGTATTAAACACATTGTTTTTTTTGAAAAGGGTATGGCAATTAAGTTTCCAAATATAATTGGTTTCCAGGTTAGCACCAAAGTACTGGCTACTGGGTTGGTCAATACCCCCCGGGGATTTACAGTCCACCAGCAGAGGCATCATTAATAACGATTAAAGGTAATGATAAAAATACCTTTCTACTGTCAAAACTCAAATAAATAATAACTAGTTAAATACTAGTTTTTATATCTGAAGAAAATGAATGGGTACTGCTCTTAGTTGATTACGACGTCCTTAGCAGCGGGGACATTTCACACACGTTTCTGCTTATGCACTGTTGTTAAAAAGCGAGGAGCACTATATTATTAAGTTAAATATTTGATAAAGGAAAGACATTTTTGTAATACATAGGTATTAAAAAATTTTCAAGTTATCTTGAATTCTTATACATTGTACCTAGAACAATTTATAAGTCATAATAATATGAAATAAAATAATAAATACTGTGAAACCATATTCCTTTTCTTTTGATTAATATTACTTATGACCCTGAATACATCAGAAAACCATTACTCAATTTGATTTGTAATAAAATTTGAACACCTCTCCAACATCAAAAAACGATGAATTATTTTTCACATCATTGTATAGATTTTGATACAAAAGATAATATTTCGACATAAAACTGACCAAATTTGATGGTCAATAAAAGTCAAATTGGATACAAAGGTTCTCTTAGTGATTTCATGATCGTTATGATAACAATGCAAAAGGCCGACTTCAACCACAAACACTCCTAACGCATGTTAACTTCGAATAATGCCTTGAAGAGACCTATCATAAATTAGCCTATTAACAACGAGTAAAGCTAAAGATATCCATTTAAGTTCTCAGAGCACTGAACGAAAAGGACACTGCCCTGAACACGATTATATTTGACCACAGTATTATCTGCATCACATATCAACAAAGCAAAACTACAGTGTATCTTTTGGGTTTTGTTAAGCAAAAGTATTTATACAGTTTATTTTTATAATTTAAAAACAAAACAGACATAATGATCTATCAAAACTTTTTCGATATTAATATGAAAAAGAATTTTGACATTTTCTATACAAAGACCATATTTAGCAAAAAGATGCCATATTCTCTCAAAAATGCGAGTTCAAATTCAATTCACAAAAACAAATTTGCCGTTATGACGTTTTAAATTATAAATTGTAAAATAGGAAATTATTAATTACCATTTAGTAATCACATTCCCATTCACAAATATTTGTCACGTAAATTGTACGCGGAAGTTTCATTTTCAACAAAAATATATGGCGTTTTTTTTTTAAACTTTAGAAGTCATGATCTTTTGCGGTCTTTTTGTTTTGCGGGAAATGTTTCCGAATTATATTTTTATCGTAATTTTTCGTGTTTAGATATCGAGACTTACAGAACCTAGAGGGCGATATTTCTTAGTATTTAACTAAATTTTCGAAATTATAGATATTGCAAATTCCAAGATAACCTCACGGGTTAGCACCGAAGCATTAGCTACCGGGTTTGTTAATACACACGGGGACTTACAGTCTATCAGCAAAGGCATCGGCAAAGTGGTAATAAATTTTAAAAAATACCGAAGTCAATGTCAATTTTGATTCTACATAAGGCCATTTCGACAACTAATGTTTCTTCAGTGCAGTTCAAATCAAAACACTTGGAAGAAAATATAACCACAAATTAATAAAACCTGATAGAGCACACAAATAATTAACAGGACCTAAATGGAAAGCCAGTAAATCATTTAGACAGTATTTTTGACCAAATGTTGAAACAATTTCTCAAAAACTGTGAAATTTGTGACGTTACATCTATCAACGTCATATCTCGGGAAAACATTGACTTATTATGTACTCGTCCTTTTTTATATACATGTACCCTTAAACAACAAAGTGCGAAAAAATAGTAAATTTTATTCATTTGTTTGGCATAATTTATTTTGAAAGATATAAGCATTTAGTTTATACAAATGTATCCTGTTTTGATTTTCATGCTTGGTAAATTTCAATATATTTGTTATTTACGAAATATTTAAGATATGTCAGATATAGTATCTTCATTGAGATTCGTTTTCCTTCATAACATTTACTTTTTAAAAATTGTTTTCAATTTACGTTGTCTTTATAAATCTTCACAAATAATCACGTGATTTACAAGTTAATAAAGCATATGTTTGTTATGATCAATATGATCAACATCTAAAAACAATGTGTTTAATATGAACCCAGGAGAAAATTCAAATGAACAATAAAGGGATATGGAGTAAATGCAAATGAAACAAAATATCAACAAATACATGGTAAAACCAAAAAATTGAACAACGGTTTTATTGTTGTTCTTCATCAACATGAAAGCAAAATGTTTTTTTTTTAATTTGATTTATTAAAATATTTCAGTCATTTTTAATTTGATAAAATAACTTACCTTTACAATGCAATTACAAATAAACAGTACCAAATTGTTTGTTTTTCTTTTTATACTACATGAACAAAAATAACTATAGGAAAATCAAATTGTCACACTTCCGTTTTGCCCAATAGTGTATCATACCTATATATGCTAATTAAAAGTAACATTCTATTGGCAAATTCACATCCCGTAGACTACTGAACCATAAAATAGATATTATTTCAATAAAGAAGATCGTATTTTATGATGAGGAGACGTTTATTTATAGTGTTTACGGTGACATTATGTAGCCTCTAGAAATATCTATTGTAGTCATATATGGAATGATCTAGATATCACCCACACAAATTGCGTTATGTCCAGCTGACCAATTATAACATTGGAACAACTTGGAATTTTATACATGGAGCTAATTAAAAACATATTACAAAAAACTCAAACAACAGTTTCTCTTGCTGTACCCTTTGCTTAAGTATCACACAAATGTCTTACCGTAAAGATTTTTATGACATCTGATTCTTGACACATTAGGGTTAGTAGCTAGACCATGCCCATTCTGAAGAAAAAATAAATATTCAAAATGTATATATGTAGTTATTTGATTTTAAGGAATAATCCCCAATGTCATGGTTTTATTGTACTCTGTCCGGCGTCATGGTTTTTAATAACATATACTTGGAGGAGAGAAATTCTTAAATGAGGCATGAGTAAATCTCATTGTTGAAGGTCTCATGGGCACTTTAAGATGAAGAACAATAGTAAAGGCATTGTTCTATGCTTGGTTTTACTTTCGATGTATTTGTAGAGACTTTGTCTCATGTCAATTTACTCCATCAATATTTATTTCTTCTATAACAAAAAAATAAAAATAAATAAAATAGTGGCAAAATATATCGCCAAACAATCTTAAATGAAGCAACGAGAATAGCAATCTTCAAAATAATTAAAATAAAACACAAAAAGGCAATGAAGAGACAGCACAGATAAAGACCGCAGATACTTGACCATTAATTAAGGAAAACCCCGATTGAAGAGGTTGACTTCAAAGTCCTATTTCGTCATTATATCTTTTCACTTTAGTGAGCATTATGCATTAAGGTGTCTGTAGTATATTATGTTCCTATTATAGAATTTTGTGAAATTTTCTGTGTATAAACATAATTGTATTATTGTTCAAAATTTAAAATAGAATTTTGGGTCGCCGTGCATTTACGCGCAAAATCTGAAATTGAAAATTTTATGATTTTTCATAGAATTGATAGTGAAAATGATTATATGAGAGCAAAGCTTTAAAAATCTGTAGTATAGATTTTGTTCATACTTTGCATGTGTTTTGAAATCATTATATAGTTTACATATTAAAAATAAAAACTAGGGGTCACCGTTGAAATTAGAGCGATAAATAGCGAAACGTTAATTTCGCTATTGATTTCTATGTTAAATTCTTTTATCAAATCACCCCCC
>MJUU01068969.1:0-16288 GCA_002080025.1 Modiolus philippinarum
CAGCAAAACTTTAACCTGGCTTGTGGAATTGAGACCTGAATAGCTAGAATGTTGATATTTGGTATGTGACTTCCTTGTGTTGAGAGCTTTCTTCTAGTACTATACTTGTAGACATTTTGACCTTGCCCTTAGGGCAATTTTTAAAAAACTTTAACCTTGCCTCTAGAAGGTAGGCTTTTAGCGGTAGGGTGTTCATATTTGGTATGTAACTTCCTTATGATGAGAGCTTTCTTCTGGTACCATACTTGAAGACATTTTGACCTTGACCTTGCCCCGAGGGCAATTTCTGAAAAACTTTAACCTTGCCTATAGAAGGTAGGCTTTTAGCGGTAGGGTGTTTATATTTGGTATGTAACTTCCTTATGATGAGTGCTTTCTAGTGGTACCATATTTGTAGACATTTTGACCATGACCTTGTCCTGAGGGCAATTTTTAAAAAGACTTAAACCTTGCCTCTAGAAGGTAGGCCTTTAATGGTAGGGTGTTTATATTTTGTATGTAACCTCCTTATGGTGAGAGCTTTCTTGGGGTACCATATTTGTAGACATTTTGACCTAACCTTGCCCCAGGGGCAATTCTTTTAAAAACTTTTAACTTTGCTTCTAGAATTAAGTTGTTTAGTGGTAGGGTGTTCATATTTGGTATGTGACGTTCTTTTAATGAGAGCTTTCTAATGATACCATATTTGTAGACATTTTGACCTTGACCTTGCCCTGAGGGCAATTTTTTAAAAACTTTAACTTTGCTTCTAGAATTAAGTTGTTTAGTGATAGGGTGTTTATATTTGATATGTGACTTTCTTGTGAAGAAAGCTTTCTATTACTTTGGAATTTATTGTGCATTGAGGTTACTGCAATCCCCAGTGAGCTATGTTGTCTTCTGACAACTCTTGTCATCAGGATGCAATTGTAGCAAAATACATGCCTTTTTATGCATCTAAGATTTGGTTCATTGAAATTGTCTGTCTGTCTGCTATTTCACTAACTTTTGACCTTCTGACCTTGACCTTGGCATTTGACTGTATTTGTTGAAAAACCAGAAGTCTGAATGTTACTTAGTCTAAGGGAGATTTTTTCAAAGTTAAAAAAGGAAAAGTTAAAAGAAAATATAGGTGAAATTTAATTAAAAGAAAATTCTGATATTTGTCTGATGCAATATTTATTTCTTGGCTTTTTAACTGGGTTTTCCATCGGAAAAATTTGGTTATTAAAATGGTGAAAATGGCAGGCGGGCGGCTGCCAAATGGGTACATCATTTGTCCGGAGCAAATCTCCGACAGTATTTGAGACAGGAAGTTTTTAATTTTCTAGATCAATTGTACACATATCAAAGGTGTGCATGGTACTTTAATTTTGATTTTTGATAATTTATGTAAAAAATATCAGTTGTTGAACTTAGTCATTTTTACGTCAAATTTTTAACAATAGGGTACCCCCTTTTTCCGGAGCAAATCTCCTACAGTATTTGAAACAGGAATTTTTTATTTTGCAGATCAAGTGTACATACATCAAAAGTGTGCATGGTACTTTGTGCATGGTATTTGATAATTTATGTAAAAAATATCAGTTGTTGAACTTAGTCGTTTTTACGCCAAATGTTTAACAATAGGTTACCCCCTTTGTCCAGAGCAAATCTCCTACAGTATTTGAGACAGGAAGTTTATATTTTGCAGATCAGTTGTACATATATTAAAGGTGTGCATGGTATTTTGATTTTGATTTTTGATGATTTATGTAAAAAATATCAGTTGTTGGACTTAGTCATTTTTACGTCAAATTTTTAACAATAGGGTACCCCTATGTCCGGAGAAAATCTCCTAAAGTTTTTGAGACAGGAAGTTTATATTTTGCAGATCAGTTGTGCATATAACAAAAGTGTGCATGGTACTTTGATTTTGATTTTTGATAATTTATGTAAAAAATATCAGTTGTTGAACTTGGTCATTTTTACATCAAATTTTTAACAATAGGATACCCCTTTGTCCGGAGCAAATCTCCTACAGTATTTGAGACAGGAAGTTTTGATTTTGTAAATCAGTTGTACATATATCAAAGATGTGCATGGTACTTTGATTTTGATTTTTGATAATTTATGATAAAAATATCAGTTGTTGAACTTAGTCATTTTTATGTCAAATTTTTAACAATAGGGTACCCCCTTTGTCAGGAGCAAGTCTCCTACAGTATAAAACATAGGAAGTTTTTAATTTGCAGATCAGTTGAACATATATCAAAGATGTGCATTGTACTTTGATTTTGATTTTTGTTGAATAATGCCAAAATTACCAGTTGTTGAACTTTGCCATTTTAAGGTCAAATATTTACCAATAGGGTGTGCCATTTGTCCAAAACAAATCTCATACAGTTTAATAGACAACAAGTTTTTATAATGCAGATCATTTGTACCTGTATCAGAGGTGTGCACAGTTTTATTTTCATTTTTGATTAAAATCCAAGTTGCTGAACTTTCAGAAATAGGCTACTTTGATAGAAGGTTTAACATTGAAAATTAATGAAAATTATAAGTACATTTCAAATCATGGTCAACCCATGTGTAAGATATACTGTCCATGTAAAAGAAAACCCAGTTTGCTGTCACATTGACAGCTTTCCTTTTGTTCTTTGATTTTAAAAGTAGTAAAAAAGTTTATGTTAGATATAGAAACAATGCACTCCTGTTTAAGAAAATTTCTAAGCATATCTACAGAATTTGTAATTAAAAAGAAATATTATACATGGAAGAGTAGGGATTGAGGCACATAGATTACCCCTTTATAAATTGCATGTGATACTATAGGTTTTTAGCTGCAGTTTCGGGATCTAAATGCTTTACAAAACACATCTAGTTAATTAAGACTTAGTTAAAACATGTCTTCCCTCTTAATGTGAAAGAGCATTTAAAAAAAAAATAATAGCAATAATTTGTTAGAGATGAGTTGCTGCTAGGTATATATTTTTATTATATAGTTATTGGTGAAAGATTGAGACATCCCAGTGAATGAAAAATGATAACTGCGAAATTATTTTCTATAATTTCATTCTTGGAAGTGATGTAACAATACAAGTTGTTGTTAAGTAAATGTCTCAGCGAAAACAAAATTTAATTAGTTCGTGAAATGAATCTTAAATTCAACCACCAAATATGCTTGAAGATCTATATAATAAAAACTATAACTAATCCTAGATTCTGATTATGGAAAATATTCAACTGGGGATTGAAAATTCCACTCATGATCGAAAGACTGTAATTCACTCATTCTTGAATAAATGCGTTGTTCAATCATTCAATGATTTTTTGCAATAATCAGAATCTCAGAATAATTAAGATAAAAATAACTTAAAATAAGTTGAAACTGAAGCATTGCTGAATACTAATTAAACAATTATTAATAAATAAGAGTTATGAAATCTGACTTGAGTGTTCAGATTAATTAAGGTAAAACTATCCTAAGTGAGAAATCTTTAGTTCTTTGTATTAGTTATTTTCTAAAGACTTTGCGCTTCCTTTATTTTACATTAATGATCCTTTTTTTGTTCTTACAGCAGTGATGATTCAGCCATCGGTGAAACAGAGGATTCTGGGATAGCTTCTACTGAATCTTCAGACAGAGATAATTTTTATGAAATGTAGTGTCGCCTTATTCCAGAATATATTTATTGTGCCTACAAAGATGCCTGTATTCAAATTTTCAATTTTCAAGGTGTGATCATTGACTAGAAAATAATCAATCTTACAGTATAATTTCACTAATTTCACAAAATGATATACACTCAACCTTACCAAATGTGTTTGTTTTAATTATACTGATAGACATTCCATTGTAATATGTGTCCAACACTGGCAACAAATTAGTTACAAAAAGAGACATGTATGAAGACTACTTTGTATTAGTTTTTAAGTGTAATAATGTTCATACAGGAGACATTCTTACACCAAAGCAAACAGAAGATAAATCTCCATTGCTTAGTGTCCAAAATAACCAAAGAAATTTCTGTTGGACCTTTTCAATACTTGAATCAAATTGAATTTATCACCTAAATTTAAATCATAACAATTTGTACTTTGTAAAGACAGCACTTGGTAATAACCTAAGAATGTCACAATTGATTTTCCAACCATCATTTAACTGTATAATCTCCCAAAAATGCAATTTTTTTAGAAATGCAGGATTTTGATAAAACTTTGATCATAATATTCCTTGGGTTGTTTCCAATTATAGTTTGTGATTTTTATGTTTCTACCTCATCCAAGATGGTCACAAGTTGGGAACATACTTTAACACATGACCCTGTGGTAAATGCATTCATAGTAGGACCTTCTCCTCTTGAATGCTTTGAAAAATGTTAACCAAATTTAATTATGATAGATCTTGGACTGTCCTTTTCAATTCTGATTTTTATGTTAATACCTCACCCAATATGACTGCCAACAGGGAACATAGAATGGAATAGAATCCTATAGGAAATGCATTCAAATATCTTCTCCTCTTGAACCACTTGAACAATTTTCACCAAATTTGATCACAATAGCCATTGTTTTGTCCCCTTTAAAGTTTATGATTTCTATGTTCCTACCTATCCAAGATGACCACTAGGAGAAAATAAAGTTAAATTAAGGAACCTATGGGAAATGCATTCAAAGATATTTTACTCTTGAACTGCTAGAACAATTTTATCTGAATTTGATCATTATACATGTTATCGTCGTTAGATGGTCCCTTCAAAGTGAGTGATTTATATGTTTCTACCAAAGGCAAGGTGGCTGCCAGCAGGGAACACAGTACTTTCGACCCTGTGGTAAATACATTCAAAGATCTTCTCTTGTGGAACCACTTGAAGAATGTTAATCTAATTTGATCATAATAGTGCTAGGGTGGCCCCCTTCAAAGTTTGTGATTTTAAAGTTTCTACCTTGTCCAAGATGGCAACCAATATTTAATATCTTCTCAAAACTGTGGACTGGTGTAAAGTATGAATAGTCATTGTCCTCTGGTGGCGATGAATAAAACCGGTCACCAGGTGAGCAGTACAGGCTTATATGATCCTCTAGTGATAAAATGATGCTTATCCATTTGCTGAAAAATTGCACATTGGTTCACTGTATACCAACTATTACTGCTAGGTAAATTGGTAAACACTGAAGAATAATAAATCAATTATTATGAACAGCCTCCTTAAACAAAAAAAACCCCCAAAAAACAACAACAACAAAAAAAAAAAACCAAACCAAAACAAAACAAAACAAAAAACAGAATGCCTATCTGCTAACTTCAGGAATAGCATTGTGTCATTTTCTCTGCGTATTCTCTGTAAATTTAATGTTGAAATCATTATTTTCTTTCACATTTTTTGGAATTGATCACCAGTGATAAGATCCAGTTGATCATATTTATTTTTGTTGGCGTTGAGACATTGCTTATTAAAGCAGAAATTTTAGCTTTACCTTTGGTGGACTGACTTTTCCATGTTATATTGTTGATGTATTTCATTGAAAACATTAGATATTATGAAGAAATTTTTTCTGAATCATTTTTCATAGATATCTATTTATGAGTTGTGTTAACTGTGATATGATGTGTTCATTTTGCCTTTATTTGCATGTGTATTTTTTTAATAGGGATTCAAACATTACCAAATAAAAGAGGCTCGTAGGAAAAGGTTATCAAAGTTGTTTTCAAGCCAATTAATTAAATTTATGGATAGTTCTACATGTAAGTGCTCATCCATGTATACTTTTTTATGTGATGACTACCATTATGCTCTGTGAAAACATTGATTTTAGATATGTTTTTTTTTTGTGTTCTACATTATGTGTGAATTTATGATATTTCATGTAAAACAAATGTAATAGAATGTAATACACATTGTGTTTTGTCATTCGAGCCAGTGCAAGTTTTGCACCTATTTTGTATTTTTGCATATGGATTTTGGCTCTTGACAATTCTGTTTGGTTTTGTTTCTCTCATTGTACCAATCATTGCCATTTTATTGGAATCATCCATAGTGTATGAAAAATTAAATACATTTATAAACAATATATGGTTAGTTTCGTTAAATGTCAACTGTATTAGTACAAGTAGAAACAGATTGACATGGGAGCCTTTGTTTTGTGCTGATTACAAATATATTTAATGTCTAAAGACACTAATTATATATCATTTTTATCCTGCAATACATAAAACAACTGAATATTTTGGGGATTTCTGGTTGTCCATAAATACCAGAAGTGGGCATGGATTAAATCGATATCTTGTATAGTGTACAAGATACAGCTGTGCAGGATAAAGCAAGGAAATACATGTAGGGCTTAATCTGTATAGTTAAGGCTTCCATTTCATGATAAAATATGAAAAAGAAAGGAAATGTCTTATTATGCAATTAACATTAGCCATACAAAATGTGAAACATTCAAAAATAAAGAGTAAAACATTTATTTCAAATCTAACAATAAGGATTAAGTGAAACAACTGCAGTAGAATACTGAAGGAACAAAAGAGTGGAATGATTGAAAATCTCTCAAACACTAGTAAGTAGGATTTCAATCTTTCTCTGATTACACTCTGCTAGACTGCCATTATGAAGCAACTCAATATGACATAAATAACATCATGATATGTTACCCTGCTTCAATTTCCTATCTGGTGATACAAGGATAATTGAAATCTTAATTTCAACAAAGGAAAAGAAAACCCATGGCAATATTTAAAAATTCGAAGGCATATTGTGAGTTGTGGTTTCTTTAAAATATCTGTTGTGTGAAAAGTATGCTAGCCTATCGGCTAAGCTCATTGAAGGAGGCCTCATATTGACTCTTAGATGAAGAACAACAATAAAAGCCTCTCTCCATTACTTTGTTTTACATTTTTATACCCCCCGCAAACAAAGTTTTAGGGGTATATTGGAATCACCCTGTCCGTCCGTCCGTCTGTCCCTCTGTCTGCCTGTCTGTCCATGTACCTTGTCAGCGCATGTTCTCCTAAACCCCTGCTTCGATTTTGGTGAAATGTTGCACAGTTGTAGTATACCATCTGAAGATATGCATGAAGTACCGGTAATATGGTTGCTGTCCAAAATTTTTAAGGGGAGATAATTTGTATTTGAATATTTTCTGGAAAAAGGTGGAGGACGAATCTTATCAGCACATGTTCTCCAAAACCACTGCTTGGATTTTGATGAAATGTGACACAATTGTAGTACACCACCTGAAGATTTGCATGAAATAATATGGTTCCTGCCCAAAATTTTGAAGGGGAGATAATTCGTCTTTGAATATTTTTAGAAAAAGAGGGAGCGTGAACCTTGTCAGCGCATATTCTCCAAAACCACTGCTTGGATTTTGATGAAATGTTACAAACTTGTAGTACACCACCTGAAGTTGTGCGTGAAATAATATGACTGCTCTCCAAAATTTTGAAGGGGAGATGATTCGTCTTTGAATATTTTCTGGAAAAAGGGGAGGGTGAATCTTGTCAGCACATATTCTCCAAATCAGCTGCTTGGATTTTGATGTAATGTTACACAGTTGTAGTTCATCATCTGAAGATGTGCATGGAATAATATGGTTGCTGCCTGAAATTTTTAAAGGGAGATAATTTGTTTTTGAAAATTTTCTGGAGAGGGGGGGGGGGGGGGGGGGGTAACCTTGTCAGCGCATGTTCTCTGAAATAGGTACTAGGATATTGATGAAATGTTACACAGTTGTAGTATACCACCTGAAGATGTGCATGAAGTTATATAGTTTCGGTCTGAAATTTTGAAGAGGAGATCATTAGTCTTTGAATATTTTCTTGAAAAAGGGAGAGATATTTCATTGTGTCCATATTTTTATTGTGTCCACATTTGTACTGTATCCACAACTGTACTTTCTCCACACAGACTTTAATTTACACTTGCCATATTGAATCAGGGTTCAATTGGCAGGGGGTATAACTGGCTGCCATCAGCGACAGCTCTAGTTTGTAGAGACTTTGTCTCATATGCATTTACTCCACATCCTGTCATTGTTTATTTATCAAAGATATGATTTTGCGAGATATCTTAAAATCAACACTGTTTATTTGTCACACCACTTAGTAGCACTAAAAAATGGTGCCATAAGATTTGCAATTATTGGAATTGCAACATTTGTTGAAATGGACTTGGTAACAAGTATAACAAATGTGAAAAAAAAAATCCATTTCAACAAGTTTACAATAACAGATGCAACAAAGAACATAAAAATCTGCAAATAAATAGGGTTCGTAAGTCTCGTCGTGTGACTCCGAGATTTTAAGATAAAATTGCAATTAGAAAACGTTTCCCGCCAAACGTTGACGTTTTAGAATTATGACGTTTGAATAATTGTGTAAAACGTCAAATATTTCCGCATAAAATGCAACTTCCGGGTACAATTTATGTACCTGGAAGTTTCAAAATTTAATGAGACTTACAGACCCTATACAGCAACAAACTAAAGATACTGTGAGCATAGCTCACTAGATGACACCCTCGCTCTTCCCATATAAGATACATTGATGACAGAGACCAAGTATGTGTATGGCAAACCCCAAAAATGTATCAGATAAAAATTTATAATAGGAGGTGCACTACGGCAACATGTGATAAAGTTTCTATGAAAGTTTCATCAAATTCCATTCTTTAATTTAGGAAGAGCTGATGATTGCATGAAATTGGACAGATTAAAATCATAAATAGAAGATGCACTATGGTATTATGTGATAAAGATGCTATGAAGGATTTATCAAATTCCATTTATTGGATAAGAAAGAGTTAAAGATTGCATACCATTAAACCTCTCCTTCCCATGCTAACCCATGTCTAAGTCTATGTTGTCTATGGGAAACTCCAAAAATTAATTAGATAAAATTCTAATATAGGAGGTGCTACTTTCATGTGATTCTATGAAAGTTTCGTCACATTCCATTCATCAGTTTAGGAAGAGTTGCATATTGCAAACCAGTACACCTAATAACAATAAATGGCCATGTCCTTGTATTGAAACCCCGGAAATTAATCAGATAAAAATCTAAAATAGGAGGTGCACTATATCATCATGTTATCAATATACACTGAGAATATCATGAAATTCTATTCATTGGTTTAGGGGATGTTGCAGATTGCATACCAATACCCTCTCCCCCAAATGACATTAATGGCTATATCCTAACTATGGTTATCTGTAAAAATAAGTTATATAAAACTTTAAAATAAGAGTTGCACTATGGCATCATGTGGTAAAGATTGTAAGTTTCATCAAATACCATTCATTGGTTTTGGGAGAGTTACCCCCCCCCCTAAATAACAATGCAAGGATAAGTCAATGAGAAACCCCAAATTGGGAAGATCAAAATCTTAAATAGCAAGTGCACTAGGGAATTAAAACTGCTACAGATTCTGTGAAAGTTACATAAAATTCCATTAATTGATCTAGGTGAATTGCAAATAAAAGGTAGAACGAACGAACGGACACAACAATTGCTATATACCCCGAATTTCTATCAGAATCAGGGATATGAAAGTGTTAGATATTATTGTATTTTTTTATTTACTGTTTGTTTTCATTCAATAAATATATTTTAAACTAAACAAAAAAGCAGGAAAGGGGAATTAAAAACATAAAAAATCTCTGCACAAAAATTCACATGTAATGCAAATGGAGACATGAGAAGCAAGAACGCCACAAAATTAAAGCATTATCAGTTTGAACCTATTAAGAAACTAAACATATCAGGGAAAAATTCAAATTAATGTTCAGTTGTCATCTTTTCTAACTATACAAGAAAATCTAAAATTATATTTGCCATTAGTTAGTTTTGACAGGCTTGTCCTTTCGAAGTTGTACAACTAAATGGAAGATACAATTATTTGATTTTGATAATTCAAAAAGATGTAAAAACAAATTGGCTCAATCATAGTGAACCTTTTATGTTTTTAGCTCACCTTGCTATGCCAGGATGAGCTTTTGCTATCACTTGGCGTCCGTCGTCCGTCCGTCCGTCCGTCCGGCGTAAACTGTTCATTCAAAGATCTTCTCTTCTGAAACCCCTGAGCCAATGGGAACCAAACTTGGTCATTATAGTCCTTGGCTTGTCCCCTTTAAAAATTATATCCTGCAGGTCCGTACCTCATCCAAGATAGCCGCCAGCGGGGAACATAGTTATAACATTGTACCTCATGAGAAAAGACATTCAGAGATCTTCTTATCAGAAACTACTAGTCCAGTTAGAACCAAACTGAGTCACAATGGTCCTTAGATTTTCCCTTCCAAAAAAGGTATCCGACAGGTCCGTACCTCATCCAAGATGGCCGCCAGAGGGTAACATAGTTTTAACATTGAACACTATGGAAACACATTAAAAGATCTTCTTCTCAGAAACTACTAGCCCAATTAGAACCAAACAAAGTCAAAATGGTTCTTAGGGGGTCCCTTCCAAAAAGGTATCCGACAAATCCGTACCTCATCCAAGATGGCCGCCAGCCGGGAACATAGTTTAAACATTGGTCCTTATGGGAAAACGCATTCAAAGATCTTCTCTGAAACAACCAGCCCAATTATAACCAAACTTAGTCACAATGGTCCTTAGATGGCCCCATCCAAAAAGGTGCCCGACAGGTCTACCTCATTCAAGATGGCCGCCAGCGGGGAACATAGTTTTAGCATTGGACCCTATGGAAAACACATTAAAAGATCTTCTTCTCAGAAACTACTAGTCCAATTAGAACCAAACACAATAGTCACAATAGTCTTTAGATGGTCTCTTCCGAAAAAGGTATCCGACAGGTCCGTACCTCATCCAAGATGGCCGCCAGCGGGGGACATAGTTTTAACAGTGGACCCTATGGGAAAAGACATTCAAAGATATTCTCAGAAACTACTGGTCCAATTATAACCAAACTTAGTCACAATGGTCCTTAGATGGTCCCTTCCAAAAGAGGTATCCGACATGTCCGTACCTCATCCAAGATGGCCACCAGCGGGAACATAGTTTAAACTCTGGACCCTAATGGAAATGCCATTCATCTTTCATGTCAGCCATGGTCCAGGTGAGCGATACAGGCTGTTGAGAGCCTCTTGTTTCATTACAATATTGCTTGCAAACTATTAGGGCATTCTTATACTAGTATCATATGAAAAGTGTTTGAAATTCATTTGTTCTGCTCTGAAAAGGCGGAAGTTGGTAATTTGAAACGAGTGCCAATGTACTTAATCGATTGACGACAACATAATACGTGGGCTGTACAAGTTATGTTGTATTAAAAAAAGTTCACAAATATTTACTTTCCGTTAAAACAAAAGTTACAACATATGGTAAGATTGAATAAACCGTGGTAAAAATCTATTTATGGACTGGTTTTTAAAGTCTCAGGAAGTGCTTTTATATCTATTTTTATTATTTATTCAATAAAAATCAATGACAGGATATAGAGTAAATGAACATGAGGGAAAATCTCTATCAGTCGAGGTAAAACAATGAAACGGACTATCAAATTATGTTTTTTTATTTTTTGTCTCGCCCGCCACGAAAAGTCGCGAAGGCGAGACTTAGGGATAGCGTTTCCGGCGGCGGCGGCGGTGTCAACAATTTGTAAACTATTGTGAATTAACAAGCTTCTGTTAGTTGTAGGTCTATAGTATTTGATGTGCAGTTGCATCCTGATGGGTACAACTCAAATCCCTACTTAGGTTATGGCCCTGGCCCCTTAGTCACACATGATCGATCAAATTAAGTTTTTAGTAAGCAGTTTGTACAGCCAATACTAGTAGTCCTAGGCACTTGATATTTGACATGCAGTTGCGTCTTGGGGAGTACATACCGATTCCCCACCCGGATGGTGGCCCTGGCCCCTGAGTCACGCATGAGCGATCACATTAAGTTTTTAGCAAGCAGTTCGTACAGTCCTAGACACTTGATATTTGACATGCAGTTGCGTCTTGGGGAGTACATACCGATTCCATGCTTGGATGGTAACCCTGGCCCCTTAGTCACGCATGAGTGATCACATTTAGCAAGCAGTTTGTACAGCCTATACCAGTAGTCCTAGGCACATGATATTTGACATGCAGTTGCGTCTTGGGGAGTACATACCGATTCCACGCCCGGATGGTGGCCCTGGCCCCTTAGTCATGCATGAATGATCACATTAAGTTTTTAGCAAGCAGTTTGTACAGCCTATACCAGTAGTCCTAGGAACTTGATATTTGACATGCAGTTGCGTCTTGGAGAGTACATACCGATTCCATGCCCGGATGGTGGCCCTGGCTTCTTAGTCATGCATGAGTGATCACAGCATTTTTTTCCAAGGAAATTGTAAGATTATATTTTATTTTTATTGCTGCTGCAGTAGATCAATGTGCAAATTAAGGCGATGAAGGGGTGGGCGAGACATATCCTGTGTCCACAGTTTATGTTGATTGTTAGTTTTTTCTCTTTATTTTACTAAAATTAGCAAAACATATAGATTGGAGAAAATAACGCTTTTGCCCCACCCTCCCTGTTTCATACCCTGAAACTTGAAGTGAAATGGTGTGAGGTTTTATTGAATCCTCAGGCGTGAATCTGTTTTTCTGTCTGTCCCAGGGTGTTTGTTTATTCGTCCTTAAAGGGGACCGACTCTTAATTTTTGAACGAAATACTGGTAACAAACTGTCTTCAAAGACAAAGAAGGTGCAAAAATCTTAGAGAAAATTGTATACCACAATGGTCAAGACTTTGTATATGCATTTCTAAAAATAATTAGGTTAATTCAGGCCATACATCTCATTTTAATTATTGCAGTTAGAGTTAACATATGTGTTATGGTCTCATGTTCACTTACTCCATATCCTTTCGTAAAATATTGTGGTGTTCAAAACATCCCTTCCATTGGCGTTGTGCCTGGTCGCAGTTCAACAGAAATTACTATTGTAGGTCGCTGACAATAAAATGCCCATGCCAGAACTTAAAACAATATCTTGAATTACAGTTCGAACCGAAATGTGATGCCTTGACGTCCGTCGTCCGTCCGTCGTCCATCCCTTGTTAGGTCACTGTCAAAAATCTTTTATTGTTGTTCTTCATCTTGAAATTACAATCTTTCGAGCATGGATTGTACAATAGTGTGCTTGAAATCTGTCTTTGGCTGCAGACAGAATGTTAAAACCATAGACATATACAATATATGTACATTGTCGGAAAATATAAAATTTATTTGACGAGCTTTAGAAACAGGAAGAAATGCGAGGTTTACCGAGCATTTCTCGCCTGTTTCGCAGCGAGTACAAATAAATTTTATATTTCCGACAATGTACGTATATTGTTTTTATCCTGCAATCATTTAAACCCTATTTAAAAATGTGTGAAGCGGGATTAGGAAGACAGTAAACAACTTCGGCCATTTTGGTATAATCCCTGACGTCATAAGAGAATTTACACTGTGACGTCAAAGTATTCGAGGCTTTCAAACCAGTCGCTTGTCTTTTCTTCGTTCAAAATCGATGACCGGTTACCAGTCTACCCTACGAATACGAAAAAAAATATTCGTAGGGTCGTATTCGTCCAGTAAATACCACCATTGCAGGATAAATTTCAGTAATTGGACAAGATGAAAATCAAAAAATGTGTCATCCTTGTATGTGTTTTTATGTAATTCGGATATCCAATATAGGTAGGCAGGACTTAGTTTGACAAGAACGACACATAGTTATATAGGTACCATGTCCATCATGCTAATGGAGATTTCTCTAATTTTCGAATCTGTAGGAGTACAAATTGTGACTGGAGGTTATTGCAAATGAAGGGAATACCTTGGTTGGATGTATGACTAGAAAGATTGGTAAGGGTTGGATAATGCGTAGGTTGTTTATCACAAACAACCTACGCATTATCCAACCCTTACCATAATAGTAAAGATTCTCTTCATATTAGAATTTTTTAATTTTTTGCGTCAGACTTAAATTGATCGGTGTTTGTAATTGACACTTGACATTGCTCCTCGTTTGAGGTCCAATTTCCAGTAGAATCGGAGACAAATCTTTCTGCCATTCGAGACTTCAGCCACTGAATAGACTGTATATAATCAATGAAAGGATATGAGGTAAATGTGCATGAGACAAAGTCTCTACAAATGGAACAACGCTTTTATTGTTGTTCATCATCTTGAAGTCACCATGAGGCCTTCAACAATGAGCTTTGCTCATACCTCACAGTAAGTTCAAGACGGCCCCTAGCAGAATTCTCTGCTAGATGTCCAGCAACGCTATACCTTGTTTAAAAATACAACATGCATTGCAGAAAGCAATAACATTTGAACAACTAATCAGGTCTTATGCATTGCAGAAAGCAATAACATTTGAACAACTAATCAGCTGGTAACAACAACGAAAACGCATGTTCCTAACAATACATCAATGAATGAAAAACACCAACTGAATTCAAACACCCTATTGGTATTTTTTGTGTATTTATCTACCAGTAGTATAAATAACTAAATACCGAAGTTACTGTTATTTCTGCATATTTGCATTTCGACAACGTATGTCTCTTCGTTGCAGATTGTATCGAAACATTTGGAAATCCATAAACCAAAACATGTGAAAAAATTACAAATAACATCTAAATCGAAAATTTTCCTAAATTTAGTTAATGCAACTTTTCAAACAAAATCGTTTCCCGGGCCAGCACCGAAGTACTGGCTACTAAGTAGGTGAATACCCTCGGGGACTTGCAGGCCACCAGCTTATGCATCGTCCCAGTGGTAAGAAATAAAAAATACCGAAGTTACTGTGAATTAAGTTTCTGCATATGAAGGTATTGCGACAATTTATGTATCTTCAGTGCAGATCGTATCAAATAATTCGATATCCATAAACCAACACATGAGCAAAAGCCGACAGAGAACAAATTGCCCATAGGATCTAAAAAGCAAAGCCAAAAGCATCCAAGGACAAAGCTATCAAGGAGGGAGATACTCCTTAGTTTTTAAACAAATTTTCTTAAATTTAGATATACATGTAGCAAGTTTTCAGATAAAATTGCTAGGACCGAAGTACTGGCTACTGGGTTGGTTAATACTCTCAGGGAATTACAGTCCACCAGCAGAGGCATCAGCCGAGTGATAACAAATAATAAAATAACTAGGTTACTCTGAACTTCATATGTATCATGATAAAATAGTATATATCATTGCACAATAAACTAAGATTATGAGTTTAGATATGGTAGTTTACATTATATAAAATATTTTTTGACAGAAAATTGGATGCCCCAAGACATTTGCTAGATTTGCTCTTGTTTGCGGCAGATACCTTAGAAGTTTGAAGTGGCATCACTAGTTATAAAGCAACTAACATACCAAGTCTGAAGACAGTAGTTTAAATTTAGAAGCTATCAATCAGAAACCGTGCGGACGGTTAGCCCGATTGACGGTAAGACAGATCTGTAGAGTAGGAAGGACGGACGGACGGACAGTCTATAACCTGCCAACATCTTGCCATTTCGTTGGCAAGGTAGAAAAGGAAAGAAGGCTGGGACAGATGAGTAATTTTGGTATTGTGACCAACCGTTTTGACACAATAAAAACAAAAAACGTTATGTTCGACATAGTATATTGATATTGACATTTCGTCAACCACTGTCGTTTTTAATTATCATTTCGATTGTATATTCTTAATTTTAATAACAAAAACACATATGAATGATTATAAATAGACACAAAACACTATTGAAACAGCTTTTACATATGAAAAAACTTGTTTTTTCGCAGTTTATACAGACAGATGCTGCATTTTACATAAATTGATCAGCTGTAGAACTTCCGCTATACTACATCACCTCTAAAGCCCACGCATGAAATTGGCAGCAGTTTGAAATGACGAACTGCATCATTTTCAGAGAGGGACAAAGAGAATTTAAATCTCTTAGGACAATAGTACCCTAGACAAAAATATGTCTTATGTTAAAATGTAAACTTGTACATATGGTATTTCAAAACTAAAAAAACTTTAAAAAAAATAAAAAAATAAAAAAAATCATGTGAGCCAGAATATGAAGTTTCATATTCTGGCGAGCGGGATGATATTTTACAATATTGCAGCTTTCAAAATTCAGATAATATGTTTATCGTCTTTCATGTATTCTTTCTATACAATAGTTTATTAGGTTTTGTGTCAAATTCTCCCAAGGCTGCGCGGGAAATGAGGTTCATTACCCTTTTTACACAATGCGAAATGTGTTGTAGCTATTTTATGAATGCACAATATTTTTTGACGGCTTGCGTTATTAAATTTCGATATGTTTTGATCGAACCATCTT
>MJUU01068969.1:32715-61260 GCA_002080025.1 Modiolus philippinarum
CTATTATTATATACATAATGTCAGATAAATAGCTCTCAGATAGTTTTTACGAGATTATCAGACAGGTCCGTATATCTACCACAAAATGGTTTTGAATGACAATTTACATTTGAAACGAAAAATTTCAAATCATAAAATATGTTTGATATTTAAATTACTATACAATCTGTAGTATAAGCCAGATTCCATGTGATTTATGCAGTAAATGATTTGTTTTTTGGGTTTTTTTTCGAAAAATATGTTCAACTTTTTCATGCAGTAGTATTGTTTTTTTTTCATAACAAAGTTGCCTTAATTTCTAATGATTGTTTTATTTTTCAGATTGTTTACACAAGTGTACATGTAAGTAGAATTTCATATTGTCTTCTTAGACCAACAAATAGGAGACAATGGTATAAAAGAAGCTAACAAATAAAAAGAAAATGTAGAACTGATTAAATAAATCTGTTTCCACCGTCAGTTTGTGACGTGTCTTCTGTGGTCAAGAAAACACAATGTCATCAAATGTGGACGGAAACAGACAAAATATTGTTACATTCATACACAATGTAGGATATTGTCATCTTTTTACAAAGGAACTGCCAGTTATTGATATAGAAGCAAACGTTGAATCAGTCACAACATCACCTCATTTGATTGGCCAAGAAAGTAAGGTAGGAACACATTTATTTATTCGACCCTCTATGTAGTTTCAGAGCAAGGGAGATTCAAGTCCATTTTGCTATATAAGTCAAATATAGAAAAAAAACAGACCGATTCTGTCGATGTTTATTAATCCAGAGGCCATACATTTAGGACCACTCCATACTCTGTTTTGGGGTGTACATCGCTAGTTCGAAACTCATTATTCCGACACTTTTCAGTCCGACACTAATAGTCCGACACTTATTTGTCTGACACTCATTATTCCGACACCTTTGCTATAATAACAATTAATAAAAAGTTTTTTAACCAACAAAGAATAAGATTACAGTTTATAACGGTTATGAAGGGTGTTTTGTGTTATCTTCCTTTTTTTGCCAACAAACGATGAACCAAGCTGACAAAGATTGTGTCAGAAGAGCCTACCAAAGTAGCCAGGAAAATGACTGAGGTTACGGGACGATTGCATAGCCCATTTGGTTAGGAGGCTGGCTGGAGTACTAGCGGTCCCGGGTTCGC
The DNA here is from genome assembly GCA_002080025.1 of Modiolus philippinarum. Lineage (NCBI taxonomy): Eukaryota > Metazoa > Mollusca > Bivalvia > Mytilida > Modiolidae > Modiolus > Modiolus philippinarum. Next base: position 33,877 of record MJUU01068969.1, read on the forward strand.
CCTCTGGAGGTGATCTTGTGAATTTTGTATGGATATTAATGCTCTCCGATTACAAGATAGACAATGAAAGAGATGGATTAAATGCACTTGAGGCAAAGTCTCTGCAAATACCCGGTACATGGAAAAACTAAGCAATGGAACAACGCTTTTACAAAAAGGATAACATATAGACAACCACATTGTATTCATCGAGTTGATTGCAAGAAAATTTGGCATCATAAGATAGTATGATGTGGTTATTGTAAGCAGATGGCCAAAACATATTTGGAAATTAAGAAAAATAAAATTTCAAAATTTTTAAAAGTTTGATACAAAAGATTCTCTTAAAAACGCCTACCCCAAAACTGAAATATATAGAGACAACCGAGTGCAGAAACTTCGATATTTTGTTATTTGCAAGACGTTTTAACAATTGCAATTCTAAATGCGTTCTCTATGTCCAATTAATTTCAGATTCACATAGTCAGCCTTATTACAAANGTGGTCACTGTAAGCAGATGGCCAAAAAATATTTGGAAATTAGGGAAAAATAAAATTTCAAAATTTGAAAGTATGATACATATAGAATAATGGTAGTTTTGAAGGTCGAGACAGAAAATATCACCGTATCGCGGCGAGTCCGATAGGACGAGCTGTGATACTAGTGATATTTTATGTCGAGACCTTCAAAACTACCATTATTGTTTTTATCGACAATGTCATAAAAATTATGACGTCATATTCGTGACGTCATTGCCTGAATTTTTCTAGTATCAGGTCAGTACGGAGATACTGACAATATCAGTCAGTAAGATCAAAGAGAAAAATGATTATATTGCCGATAAAAAATATTCTCTCAAAAACACGTACCCCAGAACTGAAATATATAGGGAGAACCGAGTGCAGAAACTAAATTTACAGAAACTTCGATATTTTGTTATTTGCAAGACATTTTAACAATTGCAATTCTAAATGCGTTCTCTATGTCCAATTAATTTCAGATTCACATAGTCAGCCTTATTACAAAGCGTTTTGCAGTGGTTCAGCTATCCAACTTACTTGTAATGCGAATGAGTATGTGTACATAACAAAGGCCATATATGGAGGTGTTCCATGTTACCCCTCTTACCAAAAGCAAACTGGAGACAAGACCTGTGGACCTACTGATTCATATATATTGGATCAATTTAGAAAATACTGCACCAAAAAACAAACATGTACTGGTGTAGCTGGTCCAAGGCTTTTGGCACCTATATTTGTTATTTATTCTGGCTGTCCATACAGACAAGACAACGTTTATGTAGAATACATATGTAGTAAGTGCTTGTTATTGCAATGGAAATGTTAACAAATCTTATCTATAATTTCGGTTTTTACTTGCCTGTCACAAAAAGTCGCGGAAGCTAGAAGTAGGGGGTAAGCGTTTTGGGCGGTGAGAATTGCAGCGTCAACAATCAAATATAAAAATAAGTTATCTGTCGGAGTATAATATTTCATAAACAATTTCTTCAGTTAACATAAATTCAGATATAACCAAAATCTTTACTCCGTTAATGGCCGCAACCCCCCTCAAGTATGTATTAGTTTCACAAGACGTTTGTCCATTCTGTACCATTAGCCCCAGATACTTGATATTTGACAAACATTTTAGTCTATATGTTAATATTTAAACATTATCATCTTTTAACAACCCATATAATCATATTTCCCTATATCGGAAACTAAATTCGCGTATTCGGTATTTTGTTATTTATTACTACTGGGTCGATGACCGGCCGTTGGACAATTAGTCCCCGAGTGGATTCAGCAACATAGTAGTCAGAACTTCAGTGCCAATCTGAAAACTGATTTTATTTGGAAATATGCAATACCTAAATTAAAGAAAATTTAGATTAAAACTAAGGCGCATCTCCATCATACATACCTTTGTCCTTAGCTGATTTGACTTTTCATTTATACCATTTTAGTAACCCTTTCCCTATCAGATTTATTATTCGGATTTCGTTTGGTTTTATGCATTTTAAACATTTTTTGAAATTATGGATTTCCTTTGTTTGGGTTCTAGTGCTGCTGATGAGGAATAAATTTCCGAAATGGCCATACTAAACATATGTTTTATGGTCTCATGTTCATTTACTCCATATCCTTTCGTAAAATATTACAAATCTTTGGTTTATGGTCTTCTAAATGTTTTGATTTGATCTATACTGAGGAGACATAAGTTGTCGAAATGACCATATACAGAAGCTAAATTTACAGTTACTTCGAATTCGGTATTTTTTTATTTTGACTTACTATGAAGAGCAATTTTACAACACATATTTTGCTCTATATATAAAATGACTCCTCTGTCATCAATGAACACTCAAACCAAGTATTTTACAACACATATTTTGCTCTATATATAAAATGACTCCTCTGTCATCAATGAACACTCAAACCAAGTGTTTTGCTAATAATTGATTCATACAGTTTAAGACTTAGATTTCGTTATGATGACTGCTGCTATATCAATGTGCACGGGGAAAGCGAGACATATTACGTATGAACAGTTTATCATAAAAAGAGAAAACGGTTTTTATGTGAATTTCATTTTAAACGGCCATGGCAATGAAGATGATTTCAATTCTTATAGGTTGTTCAAATATAATTGAAAAGGGGTAAATATGTAAAATATTTATGCAGCAAGTATTAAAAGCAGAGGAAAAAGTAGATATATTCAGTTTTACAGTTGTTCTTAAAACAGTAAAAATGGCAAATCCCAAGCGCGTGAATAATTAAATGAAAAAATGAATTTGACGAAAATGGCCATCTCAGTACTAAAATTAACGACAAAAGGGACAATATTAATTTTAAAATTATCAATTTCCAAACATTGATAGCAATATTCCAACTTCTCCTGCTTATTGAGTGTAAGTTTCACAGTTGATTCGTTACGCGAGACCTAGCACAAATTATACAGACTTTCTCATGAGACATAGTTATCTCTGTGACCGCCTTATTAATTACAAAATTTGGTCTCATACGATCATAAAAAAGTTCTTTCATCCATATCAGAACCTTGTGGAAAAATCTGATTTTTTTTACTTAGTACCGAGATGATCATTTCTTATAACACGCAGCATTGCTGTTGAGTTGCTACCGGACTTTACCGCAATTGGCGCGCCAAAAAACAGGTTTAAGCAACCATTTCTTTTGAAGTGCCTGTATCAAGTAAAGACCGTTGCGGTCGACAATATTTCCGGTGGTTTCCATATGATTTGTCTTTTTTGGCTTATGGACTTCGGCTTTTGACAACTCTGTTCGGTAGTTTTTTTTTGTTACCCCCGTTAAGGTAGATCGACACTAATACACGACGCATTTGCGAAACACAAGTCGGATGCGGGATTGACTTGATTTTCAAGCCGGAATATTCCTTATTTGGCCTTTACATTGTTACTTCATATTAGATTGACATGATACACTTTCCCGTGAATTATCCCCCTTTTCCTGTAAATATTGTCTACTTCGTAAACGATATGAAATATATCTCTTAATCATACGGTGACGTATAGATTTTTTCAGCTCAACATATAGCTGAAATGTATGCCTCTGAAATATAAAAAAATGAAAAAAAATCTATCTGATATTTAATCTATCTGATATTTATTTTAATTGAAAGCTAAACAATAAGCATGTTCTCACAGTTCCCTATATATTCTTTGTAAATATCGATATACTGAATTTGGCCTGATTTTCAAAGCCTGATAACAGGAAAAGATGATCGGTGACATATCATTTTTATCTTATTTTTTGAAACAATGGACTAAGACCTACGAAATATCTTAATATAAAAAAATTGTTTGAAATTTTTATAAGACTCGAACTACCTTAACAGACTATAAAAATACCGCCGACTTTTGCTAGTGCAGGTACCAAGTTCGACTATCCTAGTCCCTATCGTTGTTTACATTTGTCTTTTTTCTCAAGTTTCATTTGTTTTTTCTAGTGGCACTGTGCAGTTCTCTTGTGGATTGTGGCCTGTGATTGTAAGTTTTGGCCATTGAAGGTGGAATTTTTTTATCTTCTTTAATGTATAGTTTTCACGATTACTCACGAAGCATTGACGGATCCAGGAGGAAAGTTTAGGGGGTTTAAACCCCCCTTTTTTCAAGAATTTTTAAAAAAAAATTTCGTTTAGACTGTAGGTAAAAATTTACTAAGATGGTAAAAAAATCGACTTGACCATCCTTTGTATGGAACCCCTTTCAAAAGCTGGATCCATCGGTGCGAAGGTTATTTCCGGAACTATTAATAGCAGTAAACTTTGAGTGGCGATATGACATTTGCCATGCATGAAGCGATGATGCCTACCCTTTATGCGCACTAAATGCTACCCATGGTTTTTGTGAGAATCGAACTCATTGCCAAAGGTTTTGATTTGGGATTTACAGTGTAGATTTTCCTTCTTCAACCCTGATTGTTTTAAAATTGATTTTTGTCTGCCGACGATTTAACTATCCACGTTTTTGTATAAATAAACTTTTATAACTCTTTTAATATGCTTTTAGATGAACTTCATCTCTTTACAACTCTGTTCGGCAATTTTTGTTATTACTCCCATTTTCCATCAACTTCAATTAATACAACTTGTTTTTTTCCATACAAATTCAAACATTTTACTTTTTTGTTAACATAAACATACCTAATGTTCATGTAACATCGTTTGCAGAAAAATCGGAGAGCTACTGTCAAAAGAAATGTTATTTTAAAGGACCATTGGAGGGATACGGTTCTGACTATCAGGACCCAGGCTATAAAAATGACAATGGTTATGGCTGTGATGAAAATGGTGGTTATGAATCCGGAAAACACAAAACTAATGAGTACGGAGGAGGAAATAGTAAAATTGGGGGACGGTTTCGTAAATATTGGCGACGTATATTTAATTTTCCCGGATCTGCTGATGCAGGAGTTAATTACTAACACTTGGAAGGTAGGTACCATGACAGGGATAAGATAAAAACCTTTCACAAAGTGGTCAGATTTTTTTCACACTTGCAATTGTTTAATATTTCAATCCAACAATAGCCGTGTTCCTCGTAAGATTTATTTTCAGTTATGGTATTGTAAGAAAAGTTTAGGTTGACTGGGCGGAGTTACTTGTCATTTAGGATTTGATCATTCCAAACATCAATAAGTATAATGAGGTACAATAGACCAAATGCAGGGTGATCTTTTTAATAGATCAATAATTGTTCATTGGGAATGTTCCTATTCATATCTTGGGGCATACAAATTACAAACTATTTGTTTTTGAAAAGTGTTCACTATACAAATAACTACATGATCATTAATGATTAATTTGATTGTAATTTTTAGCACCTAATGTTGACACTACACTGAAAAAGTAGATTTACCCCAGTTCAAAGTTTAAAGCAAACTCCGCCCAGTCAATCTTTAGTTTTATTCCAATAAACGCTAGTCTACACATGGAAATATCGGGGGCGAATACAGGATTTGAAGTCAGGGGCGCAGTTGAGAACAAATCGCCCAGCGGAGCGAGGTGCAAAAAATTTAGACAGTATTTGGTTAAAACCCCGATTTCACTATACATACTTTTCTGGTTTTATGGGGGCGGCCTTTCTGAGAATTACATTGAATATTATATTCCAATGGTTTTGTTATATACATAAACATTTTCATCCTTAAATAAATTATATATTTGAAATTTGTGCATGGTCAACACGATTGTAATGTTTTCTGCAAAATTCATAAGTCGATGTAGTTGAGGATTGAGATTGATAATTTATGTTTAATTCTTTTTAACTTCAAACCGATAGCGAAGGTTTCGTAACTTAAGATCTTGTCAGGTGTGGAAGCTCTACAATCTTGGTAATTGCATAAAGCATATACACCATATAATGCTTGTTTCTTTAGATATTATACAAAAATAGTACTTCTGCCTATAAAATCAATATGATTCAAAACAACAACAAGAAAACACGTAATTACATAAATTAAAATGAAGATACCAGGTAAAAACGAAAATACGTGAAAACAGAAGTATAAAAACTAACTCGAAACTGAAGCACAAACAGTGTGAACTCTCAATAAGAGTTACAACAGGAAGTGTACGTGTATCCTATCCTGCATGCTTTGTCCTTCACAAAGTCCTTTAGACAATAATGATTTTGAAAAATCTCTTTGGTAGCTGATCGATTAATGTCATTTTCTAACCCGCAGAAATAGCAAATTAAAATTCTTGAGACGTGTTTACCTCTGTTAAAGTACGATCACAGAGAAAATATGGCAAACTGAAAATAACAAGGACAAATTAGTAACATGAACATCTTTAACGAGGGAAAAACTAGAATTCAACAGTATGATATAGAAGACAACACAAAATACTAAAACACTAACAGTGTAAACCTCGATAAAAACCGAAGGTGATATCAGGTGCTCCGAAAAGGTCAGCTTGGCCTGCTCTGTATACAGCACCTGTGACAATGTCAGTGGGTCAATCCAGGGTAAGTCAAAATCGGTATGTCTAGACGGGTGGACTTGAATCTTGCTAAAAATGTATATTCTCATGTGAAACCGACATTTCGTATCTATCTATGATGTCGCGGTGACAGCCATAAAATTTCTGAAGCGGTGAAAGTAACTGACTTAGAAGTTTCCGTGATAGTGGTTTTGCTCTTTCCACAAAGTCACAGTATGAACTATAAACTCTGTATTTACAAAGCAACTGTGAAATGTTCACTCAATACGCTAGGGAATCAGGTGTATTGCTGCTACAGTAAAAACACAATAAACATGTTTTTATTATGAATAGGAAATAGCATTTTTGAAGGAAACAAAGAAGTGGGAGTTGTGGCTTATTTTCTTCAAAGAAAACAAGGTTTATTGCAAATACGGCAATGCTAAATAAAGTAAAAAATGATAACAGGAAACTTCTACAATGGCTGAAAAATCACACAGGAATGAACAGAAAAAACACAAATTAGACCAAAGACCAACGTAAACAGTTTTAGGAAATAGGGACAGTCGGACTTGAAAGCATTGAATACCACTTAGCCGAAGCTTGAGTTGTACATGCGTGTAATACTCAATTCTAGATATCAGAAATTGTAATGAACTAAGTTGAAAATAACATTAATTTCAATACAAAACATGCATCATTTTATTTGACAATATTGTTTTTTTTCTTTTTTTCAGGACAGGACCTGTATTTGTACAAGTTAACGAAAACCTTGATAATATGAAGAGAAATTGGAATAAACATATCGAAACATAATAGATAATTTTTACAAGTTCATTTGAAGTGATCAACCTGTAAATCTCTTCTTTGGGAGACCCAGAACTATGTATGCACCACACCTTATGATGGAGGAGTAAATAACAAAATACCGAGGTTACTGTAAATTTAGTTTCTGCATATTCGCATTTCGACAACTTACGTCTCCTCATTGCAGATCAAATCAAAATATTTGGAAATAAATAAACCGAAAGGTGTAAAAGCTGATAGAGAACCAATTACCAAAAGTATCTAAAAGGGAAAGCCAAAATCGGCCAAGAACAGAGCTATGCAAAAGGGGGTAACGGACATAAAATTTTAAAAATAGTAGTAAATTTGAGTTCTTTAGATTGCCAGTTCGACAACGTATGTCCCTTGATTGCCAAAGAAATCAATTATTGGAATGGTCAAAATCTTAACGAATGAGCTTGGAGAGACAATTATGTACGCGTGAAAGTAGTACTAGTATCGGCCAAAACAGAGCTCTACCCGAAGGATATACACCTCAGTTTTATACATTCAAAACCACAGAAGTAGAATGCCAAAGATCAAAGGATTAGTAATTTTAAACATCATAGTCCAGAGACATGGCTTAAACGAGGTTGGTACATCCTACTTCAAAACATAGAGTAAAAGTTTGTAGGTTTTGTATGTTTTCGGCCCGGGTTTTAGGTTCAAACTTCCTGCTTTAATGCTTTGAAAACATGCTTTGTTTTGGGTCGTTTTAATCTGGAGATGGGATGTTATCTTCTTGACATTTACCCCATTTCCTTTATCATATGCAGTAGAAGTTTGCATGTTTTAAATCTCTCGTTTTTATTTCGGAGTTTAGTAGCTGTCTTACGTCACAGTTCCTCTGCGATATCATTTTGGCTATATCTTTGGTCTTCGATTTTTGTAATTGCCAATCCTTTGTTCCTTTAAATTTAAAGTCACAGTAACTCCGGTATTTAGTCATTTGTTACCACTGGGTCGATGCCACTGCTGGTGGACTGTTAGTCCCCGAGGGTATTTACCAGCCCAGTAGTCAGTACTTCGGTGCTGACCCGAAAGCCGACTCTATTTGGAACCTTTCAAGATATCTAAATTATTTGTAAATTTTGTTTAAAACTAAGGAGTATCTCCCTCATGCAAAGCTCTGTCCTTAGCTGATTTTTGCTTTATATTTAGATCATATTGGTTATTTGTTCTATATCAGTTTTTAAACATCTTTTAGTTTATGGTCTTCCAAACGTTTAGATTTTATCTACACTGAAGAGACATAAGTTGTCGAAATGTCCATATGCAGAATCTAAATTCACAGTAACTTCGGTATTTAGTCATTTGTTACCACTGGGTCGATGCCACTGCTGGTGGACTGTTAGTCCCCGAGGATATTCACCAGCCCAGTAGTCAGTATTTCGGTGCTGACCCGAAAGCCGACTCTATTTGGAACCTTTCAATATCTAAATTTTTGTAAATAAGGAGTATCTCCCTCATGCAAAGTTCTGTCCTTAGCTGATTTTGGCTTTACATTCAGATCATATTGCTTGTTTGTTCTCTATCAGTTTTTAAATATCTTTGAGTTTATGGTCTTCCAAATGTTTAGATTTTATCTGCACCGAAGAGACATAAGTTGTCGATATGCGCATATGCAGAATTTAAATTCAAAGTAACTTCGGTATTTAGTCATTTGGTATTTTAGCGCCATTGTTTGTTTGAACAGCTGCACATAGAAGGACATGAAGGCCTCATGGTGACTTCAAGATGAAGAACAACAAAAGCTCTGTTCCATTGCTTTATTAACCATGTATTTTTAAAAAGACTTTGTCTCATTTGCATTTACTCCATATCCTTTTATTGCATGTAAAGCTTATACTTTATCTATACCTTTTTGTAAACAAAACCTATACAAAGTAAGTGAATCCTGAGGTTATTATGTTGCGGACATCGACATACTATCGAATACAGAAAATATCCTTTTTGCCACATCGTTTTGGTCAGATTAAAAGAAGTTACATTATTGTTGGCATTGATATCATATCAAGTATAGAAAATGATATTTCATTTGTCATACGATTTTAGTCAAATTAAAGGAAAATGTATCCGTAACAACTCGTTTGTACGTTTCTGAAACATTTTTTTAAATGTTATTGAAATGTTTTTTAAAACATGTTTTATTAAATGCTTCATAACTTCTGGAGAAAATGTTTCTGTCTAACATTTTCGTAACATTTAGTAAAATTGTAAAAAAAAAAAAAAAAAAAAAAAAAAAAAAAAACATTTCCGTTGCCATACATTTAACGATTTTTAAAACAATCTTTAAAAATATTTCAATACTATTTATGAAAACGCTTCAAAAACATTTAAAAAACAGTTTTGTGCCAGCTGGAATTATATAATTTTTTTCTCATATGTCTACAGCCAAATACATTGCGGGTATAGATATCATATCGAATACAAAAAGTGCCCCTTTTATCATATGCTTTTTGTCAAATTACATGAAGTTTCATTATTGTGGTGATCGAATGCATTTGTATTTATTATTTATTCTAATTACATGTCTCATAGTTACGGGAATTGACAATATAACAAATACAGAAAATGTCTCTTTTGCAATATTATCTTATTCAAATCAAAGTGAGTTTCATTGTTGCGGGTATCAATATTATATCAAATACAGAAAATATCATCTTTACCAATTAAAAGAAGTGTTAGATGTCTCAAAACATGGCTATAATATTTAAGGGAGAAAAAGGGTCCTTTTGTCGTATGTTTTAGTCAGGTTTCATGTAACATTACGATATACATAGGAGAAAATCGCTAGTTTTTAGGCATTATTGATATACATTAAGAGAAAATCGCCAATGTCAAAACCTGCATTTTATTTCATTTATTTTTTCAAATAGTTTTAGGCGAATATATGAATTGTACTGTAGGCCATGGGCTGAAATCACTTTCCGTACACCCCCTCTCACACTTATGATCCAATCCGATTTCTGTCAGTCCTTTTATACCCCCTTGTCAAAATAAAACATGTCAACATTGAAAAAAATGCGAAAATGACGATTTTTTAGCTGTCAATTTCTTGCAGATAAACACATCTCGTCATCTAATCTAGTTTTTATCCCCAACATATCATCTGTGATACAGAGTTGTAAAACAAGACCATTAAAGACCATAAAATTTTGATTTTGGAAATTTTCGGAATTAAAACAATAATTCACAATTTCGACTTTCTGACGTTCGGATCGTACAAAATTTGAATATATATCTAATAATTGCTAATGTTATAATGATTTATGATATTATGTGTGAAAAAATTGAATTTATCGTAGGTTCACAAATGTCATAATTAGCAACTTAAAGGAAACATCTCCAATATCACAGATTCGGCCAACGCGCGACAACTCTGGATAAATTAACATGTGCAGTTAGGGCAAAAAACTATATTTCAAAATTTGATCGCTTCAAAACAGAAACGGCATTATTCATTGAAATTTTGGCTGAAAAATGGGTTATTGCACAATTTGCCGATAGGTGGCGAATTAAGGGTAAAGCAATATAAAGTAAAAATGAAAATCACTGTTTTTCCTTAAAAAGTTAGTAACAAAATAAAGGATTCGAGGTCTGTTTTGTATTAATTCAGAACAAAAAGAGAGATTGAGGCGCATCATCTTTTCAAGTTTTAGATCCAATATCCTATTTTATTCTGAAGTTCACTTATTGAAAGAAAACATTTCATCTGAACTAAAGTTTCACAATTTTTATTTGACCTGATTCTCTATTACGGTAACTACTAAATGATAAAAAGATAATGTCTAATGCGAATTCTTGAGTGTATTTTACCATAGTTGGTAGGCAGAAGACCAATCAAATAGATTTTTTTTGGTCCTTCTGCTCGAGTTGTAAGCAAAATGGGAATTTTCTGTTTTTCAGAATTCTTGCTGTTTGACTTGTTAAAACGATCATACATAAGTAAAAGGGTTTTTTTAATAGACATTAGTCCCTTGTGGAATAGTTTGAAGTTTCGGTCCGATCTCTGATTCAAGATTTTTTTTACTTAGTACTGGGATGATCATTTCTTTCAACTGTCTGGGACCTTTAAATTGCAATTGCTGTTGAGTTGCTACCGGACATTACCGCAAAGGAAGGAGAGGTTTGGCATATCATAAAACCGGTTTAACCAACCATTCCTTTTAAAATGCCAAGTCAGGACCATTGCGGTCGACAATTTTTCCGGTGGTTCCCACCTGATTTGTCATTTTGTGTTCTGTAATTTTGTTATTACCCCATATACTTAACAAAATTGGTATATAACTTGAAAAGTTTGATAACATATCGTTTCATTATATTTGAGCTTTTAGAAAACATGTTTTTGAACATTTTAGACAAACAAGAGTCTCATAAATTGCAAACATGTTACCCCTTCCCACAAATACTCAACACTATTTATTTCATTTTATTCAGCTTGAAAACATTGTATAAAGGTCAAATGACATATCATTTTCAAGTGCTAAAATACACAGAGACTCCGATATATCACAAATAAGACCATGCACGTGGTTTATGGGCAGTGAATATGAAATATTCATGCAAAATTGGAATTTTCGGAGTTTTAGTTTTTGAAGGTTTTTATTATTTCACAATAATAGCAAGATAAGCTAAAAAGACGTTTTTTTTTCTATGAAATTTCTCATTTTTGTATTCATGTTTTTAAAAAACACGACATAACGTATATAAACACCATGTTCATATTTTGTCCGAGTGTCTTTTTCTGATATTTTGCTGTATTGCTTTATATAAGAAGCTGCTATAATGAAAAAACGTTTATGTCTAAAACAACAAAAACTTAAGGTTTTCTGAAGCTTCAATCACCCACCTTGCATCCGAGACAACCAAACGATAATTAGTGGAAGACGTCACCAACAAATAAATTTCGTATCTGCAATGTTTCTGATTTTATAAGGCAATCTTTAAATGAATAAATCCTGAATCCTGAAAGGACTCTTTGATAACTTTGACCAAATGGAATTTTTGTAGAGCTTAATCGGCTGAAGATTGAACAAGCAAAAGTATTTTTCTATTTGATGTTTGAAGTTATAAGAGAAAGAAACAGCAAAATTTGTGACCAAAAAAAATATTTAAGACACTGTAGTATTCATATGGAATCCCCTGCTAGCAGGTCTTTAACATTAGGTACATCGATATACTAGTACATCTTACATCTAACTTTTTTAATGCATGCGCGGAGTAAAAAATACCCTTACTAGAAACTATGAAATTAATAAGGAATTAAACTCGGTGAACTATAACATTTTCATCTACTTGAGGTTAATAGTTCGACAGTCTGTTGATGGACAATTTTTGCAATTTCTAGTTGAAATTCCTTTTCAAAATTGTAGTAAGTATGCATGACACAAAAAAATACACACTTTAAATATGGAAACAAACCAAAGCAAAATGACAAAGTCCGGGACTACGTACTTTGAATGCTCACGCCAATTTTGTAAGCATGTCTAAAAAAATCGATTTTGATCTGCTTTTCTGATCCGAGTTCAGCTGTTTTGTAACTACTTAAAAAAAAACTTTATAAAAACTTGAATAGCCCTTAAATGTCGTTCAATTACTTTGTTTTTGATGTTGCTGACTCCAATATAGGGCAACGTATGACAGCAGTTGTCAGATAAAATTTGCTGTTCATTTTTAGTTTGTTTACGATCATTCATTCATGAGTAGAAAAGAACATGGGTGTAGCACATACTTTCTAGCAAAACCGTTGCTAAGGACCGTATTGAAATCAATGAAGTATGGGCAAAGTTCATTGTTGCGGGCATCATGGTGACTTCAAAATGAAGAACGGCAATTAAAGCGTTTTTCCATTGTTACGTTTTACCATGTTATTGTGGCGACTTTGTCTCATGTGCAGCTAGTCCATATTCTTTCTTTGTAAATGCTTATATCCCTAAACAGATTTTACAAATACTTGTTTGGTTCTAGTTTAGCTTCCATCAACTCAGCTGCAACGCTTAGTGCTGTCAATATATCGCCAGGGTTAAGAACTTCGGTACCTTTAGGGTCTATGTCTTGAGAAAAAAAAACGTTCCAAAAAATTTTCAATGTAGAGACCACCGACAAAGCGTTCATTGAAAGAGCCTGTCTTGGTAAATGTGTATAACTGGTTTTCTTGCCAGGTTTGTTAAAAGTCTTTCGAAGAGCACTGGAGGTTTTCCCTGTACATCGAAGGGTGTTAACTCGGAGTATGAAACCCCAGATAGCAACCATTCTTTTAATTGAAGTCTATATATAAACCGATGGAATTGCATGGTCATCCTCCGCTTTATACCAGTTGCTGACTTTTCTACCAAACTCCGTTTCTCGGTGGGCGCCAATATAATCGAGTGCTATGGATACCTTTTCATCAAATGTCGCACGTGCAAAATCTGCATTCTTGCTTGTCTATCACATCAAACCATGGCCTTGCTAAGTCCACACTTACTAACATTACATCCGTCAGTTATTTTAACAAAGGCATTTCTATGTATGCAACGGACAGGGATTACAGTTTGGTAGACAAGGCGACGTAAGCCACACAGTTGCCGATAACTGTCCAAAATCATGCAGATGTAATTTCTTGTTGCTATGTTGAACTCGGGCTTGGAATACCAATGGCTATGTTCAGGTAAACCTTCAATATAAATTTATAATATTGATTTTGAGTTTTAGAAAGAATTAATCGCTCTTGAAAATTGACGTAGTTCTTTCGGTGACTTTTTTTCTGGAACTTGGTTTTGTAGGCACACTTGAGCTATTTCCGAAAGCAATAAGAAGTTTCGATATCAAATTTCGTTTCAATATTGAAATGCTCACTTATACTGATTTTAAAAGCAATTTATCCGCAACTGGATTTACTGCTACCAAGAGTTAATTCCTTGTGAAAGTGTTGTCGATTTTGTCTCTTTGTCTCTTGTAATCCTCTAACCATCAATGACAAGTCATTATTGTCCAGTATTTTGTTTTTGTATTGAACGCTTATTTGTGGGGTAGTGGCGTTTTCTTCTCTTCTCTGCTCACTATGTCCTTCTTCTTGTTCATTTTCTTGTTCATCCTGTGCTTCATCAAATTTGTATTCTCGGCTACATGTAAAGCCTCTGCTAGGTCATCAGTTGGGTCTCTATTGTTTTCAATCCTAGTTCCACCTTCTGTAATCTCTAGGTTTGTTCTCAAAAAGATCAGCTACAACGTCCTCAGGAAGGTCTTCAACTGTCCCAGTAGGAAGGGATGATAACATTTCACTGTTTGCGAAAACGCTGACTCCTTGGCGAGTATCCGTTTATTCGTCTAGTGAAGTGATTCTCTGTTTTCCCTTTGATTTCCAGGTAGTTTAACCGTAATGTTGTGTGGACGATATCTTTTGTAGTATGACCAATTTGTATACTATGCTTCCATACCTCTATTTCTATTGATTTTTGCAATTCACCCTATGTGGAGCACTAAACTACGTTTTTGCCAGCGAAGTATGAAACGAGCTGTGCCGATGACACCTTCTTGTATATTTTTCTTCAACTGTAGAACTGTGAGAAGATTGTCGTTTTGGTACGTCGCATACAACTAGGCGATACCATTGCCCCTCTAATGAAACTACAGGTACATACAAACTCTCTTCTGTACATTTCTGGAGAATATACTCAACCATCTCCCTGGGTAGTTTTGTAGGAAGACTATAGCCTTTCACCCAAAGGCTATATGCACTGCATTCAAGCTATCATCAGAAACATTCCTATTCAAATTTGATACCATAAATCCTAGTATTTCACTAGTCTTAAATCTCGTAAACTGGTAGGCTTTTTCAATAATGTCGTGAATTCGTGCAGGTATTGCTTGAAGTTTCACATGCTAAATGCAAAACTTTCTCAGAATCCCTCGATTCCTCATCTTAACAAAACGAATCCTCTATAGAACCTGTTTCTCCTTTACAAATCAAAGCCTTGACTGACTTTACCTCAACCGAAAATTCATCATAAGTTTCCACATAATTGCTGACCATTTGTTTTAAGTCATATAATTTCTATTGCCATGGTAGTTTCTGGTGTGCTGTTATCTTTACAGCTTCCATCGGAACTGAAAATCATGGTCAAGTCTGATAAGGAAAATTTGACACAACCTTCCTATATGAAGCATCATTTTGGAAATAAAATTTGGTAATATTTTTGCAGACAATGTGGCTAGGTCATTTATTTCACTGTCAATTCCACAACCCTTTCACAACTAACGAAAACTCGGGTTTTGCTTTCAAGAACTTAACAAAAGCATAATTTTTCTGTTGTTTCTTTAGTGTTTCAAGGCCACGGGCTGATTGAAGAATACTTCGGTAACAACTGCACTTTCAACCACCATGTTAAGGTATCATACCACCAAAAGGAAATTCTTCCGCCAAAGGTTGTATGTTAAAATAGTACTTATCAAAGGAGTATGGATGTTTCTATGGGATGATTGAAATAGTACTGTATCCAATGTAATTAACCTGCATACTGTTTGAAAGCTGAACATCTTAGATACCCCAAAAAATCTTTATTTTATTCCCATCAGTTGTAATAATTTTTTTTTTTGGGGGGGGGGGGGGGATAAAAACAATGACATGACCATTTCACGGGTTGGCAGTGAAAGTGAAAGTTGATTTTTGATAGTAGTATACTTCCGGTGGAGGGCATTTTCTTATATGCAATGAAAGTTGTCCTCAAAATTTTTTTGGAGGCTCATAATATATATAATTAATTAGGTAGGAAGTTTCATTTTATTTGAAACGGCAGTAAATGTGCTATGGTTCTCAGCAAAAAATTACCAATTTAACAAAGACAAATAGGGAAAAATCAATGATGGTATGATACCTTTAAACTATAAGCGTCATAAGTCGGCCACGTGACTCAAGGGGCCACCTTTTGATGGTCGTATTTTGTACATAGAAATGTAAGGATAGCTTGTAAAAATAGGCAATACTAAGATTTAAAATTGCGTTCCTAAAAATGAACAAATATGTGCTTGTTCAACATAAATTTCTCTTTCTTTCTTTCGTCACAATTAATTATAAAACTTCAAACATTTTCCCAAGTTTTTCACATTAAAGGCAATTTATATCCTATTTTCTGTAAAGTATCCTTTTTGAGAGAATAAATACACTGTTCTACTTTGTACAAACATGTTGGCAAATAGATAAAAATATCTAATCGTCATTGTAATTCTTTCACTAAAGGTTAAGGTTTCATCTCGTCAAAATCGGTTTGAAAATCATCATGTACATCAGACGATAGCCAACCGGGCCAAGATTAAAACATACCTTTTTAAGAGAAAACAGCATTTATCATTGCATCCAAAACAAAAACTGTTTTATAAAATTTTACTTTACTGTTTATGGACCAGTTGTTTCATGAACCTTTTAAAGCACAAATTACACCGTGATACCTCTGTCTTTCTTACAAATTAATGACCTTGACCTGAGGACGAAAAATGTATCATGTTATTACAAATTCGTATGTTGTGTAGTAAACGACCATTTAACTTGTATTTCGAAAATTTCATTAATTTTTGTACATTGTATTCCACACCATGATTATTTTACAAAGTATTTCAAAATGGTTTATTTTTTCTTTATTAACCATATATTAACATTAAAAATATTTTGAATATATATTTAAGAAATATACAATGTTTTTGTGTACAATATGACAGTCACGCATCGTTTACTCGTAATACACAGTTACCCAGTACATTTTAGGTTAACTCGTTAGTGAATGATTGACAGACTTACACTTCCTAAAAAAGTCGGTTAAAGCTTAGTATGTGATCACTGTGTTGTTCGATTAATCTGTAATCATCTTCACAAAATGTGCGCCCTTCTATTGTTTTCAAATGTATGCAATTAATTTGTTTGCTAAGGTCAATATTCTTTTCATCTGAGAAGTTAACTAAATTTCAATTAAATGTAGCACAAGTGTAGACTATACTATCAATAAATTTCATTAGCTCCTTCACACATATTTCTATGACATATAATTGGGTCGATATGGCACTGATCACATTACAAAGGCCGGACATCTGCCACTCCTTCCTGGCTTGTTGTTTAAAATTGAGTAATAATGCCTCTCTTGACGTTTTCAAAATTCTGAAATCTTTGACTCTGCTTGAGAGCACAGATGTAAGATTTCTGAGTTTGTCCTCAATAGTTGTTGCTATCGGTGACATCAATATATCTAGTTCACAATCTTTAGGAAAGGACTTCCTAGTAACTCTATTTCCTTAACGAGATTCAATTCTGTATCAAGCCTCATTTTACGTTCGGTTTGCTTTGGGTCGCTTCAAAGCCAAAAAGATCAACATCTGCAAAAATTCACTTATACTTGAGTTTATCTTTTTCCCATCTACACACAGTTTGAAATATTCATCCGGAGATAAACCTTCTAAAAACTTTTACAGGAGTTTGGTTATCATACCAGGTTTAATATTCTCTTGATTCTGTTACTTTCCTCTGTGGAACCGCAAAGTTAAAGTGGAAGGTGAATATAGTCTTTTGATTATATCTTCACCAACAACTGACCTCTGTGTTTGGGTCCGCTCATGAATCTTAAAAACATCCATGAGATAATTGTATCCCACTCTACAAAATTTTGAAACGGTTTCATCGTATCTCATTGTGACCGAGTTATGATTGCCTTACCACTTAACCACATCCAAGAAAAGCAAATATGCGATATTATCCATCGGAAAATCATCTTGGACAACCATGTCACTGAATTTTCTCCATATCTGGAATTGTCCATACTTCATAAGTTTTTCTATTACTAAAGATAACAAATGCGTCATTTCGGATTCGCCAACAAGATCCATTCTGTAGTCGGATATCATTTCTATATAACCGGTTTCCCGTTAAGATGATTTTAAACACTGTAATCTAGGTTTTTTGAAAGTGGAATTCTAAAGATGTTTCTTGATTTCATAATATGACGGGCCATAAAATAGTACAACTTCTAATGCTAATTGGTGTTTGTTTCACATTTGATTTGTTACACGAGGAGAGCTAGCACCAATTATGCAGACATAGTTATCTCCATGACTACCTTATTAATAATTCTGTCTCGTACGATCATTAAAAAAATTCTTTCATAGATATCAGTTCCTTGTAGAAAAATTTGAAGTTTTTGCGAGAACTGTGATGCAGGATTCATTCTTTAATTAGTGATGGGATGAACATTTCCTTTCACTGTCTACCACCTTTCATTGACGATTGCTGTTGAGTTGTTACCGGACGCTAACGCAAAAGAAGTTTTGTGACCATAAAACAGGTTTAAACTACCATTTATTTTGAAATGCCTGTACCGAGCCTGTGTCATTGCTGTTAACAGTTTTCCGATGATTTGCACCTGTTTTGTTTTTGTCATTTGAATTTCGTCTCTCGACTATCCTGTAAGGTCATTTTGTTATTACCCGTATTCAATTATGACGTCAATTTCCGACTAAACATTTGTGACGCCTTGAAAAAGCCGACCATGTCTGATGACGTGACACTAAAAGGACACATTTATTCCGGTTGTACAAAAAGGGAGTGGTCGTGTTTTGCTTCAAAATCTCCTTGAAATTGTTAAAGAAACATATTCCACAAGCATATTTCGTGAGAACTCTTGATAGTTAAATTTCTAAATATTTAAAACGCTCGACAAGCCTAATGTTTAATTATCTCTTGTCTCACTTGATACCGTTTTGGAATCTATATTCAAATGTTTTGTTACGTTCTTTATTTATACCGGGGCGTTCAATTTGCATTACTTTGCGTTGTTGTAACTTTTTCATTGGATGTTTATTTTGCTCAACATTTATGCAATGCACATTCATCAGATTTATTGATTTTTTTCTTCTCGATCAAGCCTAAACATAAAAGACTTATTGTCAGTATTGGTACATACCACGAGGATAGCAGGTAAAATAAAGATGCTTCTCACGATAGCAGTGTTGACGGGTATGGTTTTTACGACTACCAAAAGCTATTCGTCAGGTAGGAAGGCTAGTTTAGATATACATAGGAACGAGTAAATTGTTGAATAAAATTATCATTTCATCGAGAAAATTGCAAAAACCAATGACTCTGTCGATGTAAAAATGATTCTAAAACAATTCTTTTGGCTAACAGGACTTATGATATGGAAAATGTGTTATCTTAATTTACTTTTATCATCAAGATTTCTTAATTTAAATCGGAGTACATTTTAGAACAGCAAACAGAAATTGGTGAGGAATTTGAAACATCAATCTTCCAAGAGTAGTCAACATTTGAAAAACAGTAAAAAAAAACATTCCATTTATTCAAATTTATATTTCATTACCAGAGGTTATGTTTATTAAGAATTTGAAAAAAAACAAGAAGAAAATTTTCCATGGATAAAGTGATAAAATATTTGTTGGTAAAAAATTGTGTCTGTTTGTTAATTGTTAATTAACTTCGGAACTGGACCGAAAACCGATTCTTTTTTCAAACTTATCTAAAATATCTAAGGAAGTAGGGCCATTTAGCCGTTGATTTTCTTCCTAAATTCAAATATGTTTAAATGTTGTCGAAAATCGTGTAAGGTGGTATCTGGTACGTGTACCTCCTCGGCATAACTTGTAAATTTTCTTACATAATAGCAGTCGAACATGGCTGTAAATAGCCTTTTATATCCACTTAAGCTATTTTACCGTATTTGGGAGGATAGTACGACTCGAAGGACATCGACAACTGAAACCAATTTTTTGTTGCGAGTCGCATTTGCCCTTCAAAATGGCAATTAATAATTAGTTTGCTTCTGGAAATGTTTTATATCGAATGTTAAAAAAAACAAAATCTGTCATAATTGTATTCAGATGGCAATCTTTGTATTTTGTTATAATAGTTTTTTTATAACAGATGACCAGTTAAAACAGATTGGCAGAACATATAATGTATTTGCAAAATTGGTGTGCTGAACGAAATAAATTAACGGGAAAGTGGACATACCTCTGTAATCATTTTGTTTAAAACTAAAAGAGTATCTCTCTAATGCATAGCTCTGTCTTTACCTTATTTTGGCTTTCATATTTATCTCCTATTGGTTATTTGACCTCTGTCAGTTTTTACACATATTTAGGTTTATGAACTTCCAAATATTTTTAGTTAAACTGAAATTAAGAGACATAAGTTGTCAAAATGATAAATGCAGAAACCAAAAATCAGTAATTTCGGTATTTGTTAATTTTTTAGTTTAATTGAAATAATAGTGACAATACAATACGGAAATAAAAAAAAATACAACTGTATGAATAATTGATTGAAAATAAAATTATTAAGTATTTAATTAAATTTGAATGATTTTTAAGCAAAAAAAATATAATAATAAATAAATAAGAAAAACGAAAAGGTTGATTATAAAATTCAAATAGGTAAATACATATATTAGTATATACTTTAAAAAGGTAAGGTTTTGTGAATAATAACAAGGACATATTAAGAAAAAGAAATTCAGAAAGTATTAGAATTATCTAGAAATAATTAGAGTGTTGAATAAATTGACTGAAGAAATCTATTTTTACCACGTTATTTTCTAATTCTACACTATTTTTTCTTTTAAATCCTGCAAAAAAAAAATATGTTGTTTGTTCTTGGAAGAATTCTCGTAGCTTTCTTTGTAAAACTGAAAGCCTCCATACAAACAAAGTTAATCCACTCTCTAGAAAAAAAATCAATTATATTAACTTAAATTTAGAATCATTTGCAATCTATTCTTCGTGCACATATGTCACATTTGTTGCACCAAAAACAAACTGAGATTTGAATAAATTTCAGGTTTTTTCCCAATTTGAAACAAATAGCTACTGTAAAGAAATATACTTAATTAACATTAAAGTTATTTAAGAATACTTGTGCACTCGTTTGCAAGGCAATGCATTGATTTTGCACCAATTGTTCATACACAATTTAGTACTAATTTGTCGTTCACATGAAAAGGCTATTCAATCTACTTATGTATTTTTTCTATTTTTCAGACTGCTTACGACATTGTACATGTAAGTAGAATTTAATATTGTCTTTGTGGATCAAAATATAAAACATATGTGCGACGATTGGATGCAAGAAGATTTACATGTAATTCAAATCGTTAAAACGTCCATTTTCATTGGTCAACGTCGAGAAAAAACAATAAAGTAATTTCTTAATATCTTGGCCATTAATACACTTCTAGGTAAAATAATGCAGTATATAGTGACGTCAAATTCAGTAACAAAATTGGTTTAGTTTCAAAGTTTTGGAATTACAAGAAATAAAAGTAAACTTTGAGGATTTTATGGATTTATAAATGCGGCCGTTCACTTACAAACTATACATAAGGTCATTCAGATTTTATTCCGTTTGTGAGTTGGCTGCGTTAACACATTGATAATAACCTCCAAAATTACTTTTATTCCTATAATAAATTTAAGAGTAACACGACGAAAGTAATTGCATGTATCTCTCTAAGAACAATCGTATGAATCGTAATTTATTTATGGAGATACAGCTTATATTTGTCAAACTTCAGCTGTATGCATATTTTGAACTTGTGGGGAGTAGTTTCAGAACAAGGAAGAGTTTGCTATTTTTGTCAATGCAAAATAATAATAAATATAAAAATAATAATGATAATAAGAATTAATTAATTAAAATAATAATAAAAAAATCCAAGAGGATGTAAAATTTATCGGTTCGGCCAATGTTTAACATTCCAATAGGTCATGCATTTAGGTGAACTCATGCCTCTACTTTGCATATTACTCAAATACTTTTCATTAAACATCAGAATATATGCGTCTTTTCATGAAACTGTACTTGGTTTGCACTCGGTCGGTCAGTCGTCAGTCACGCATCAGTTTTCCACATTTTTTGTATCCATTTGATTTATTGTTCTAATATTTTGTATGTAAGTCAAACTTCATGAGTTACAGATTAACACTGAGTTTGCTTTCGTGCCACGGATTATAGACTGAGTTATGGGCCTTGTAAGTTGAACAACTTAATAAAATTTCAACTTTCCACATTTTTTCTAAACCATTATAGGTTTTGATTTAATGTAATTTAAAATCTATATGGAAAAACCAAAATCAGCTAAAGACTGAGCTACATGCAAGAAGGAGATAATCCTTAGATTTGAACAATTTTTTCTTAAATTTAAATATTGCAAGTCTTCAAATAAAATCGGTCCAGCACCGAAGTACTGGCTACTAGGTTAGTGAATATCCTCGAGGACGTACAGTCAACCAGCAGAGGCATCGGCCCAGTGGTCATAAACAACAAAATACCGAAGTTACCGTGAATTAAGATTTTGCATCTGCGCATTTCGACAACTTATGTCTTTTCAGTGCAGATCAAAAATCAATAAACCAAAATATGTAAAACACCTGATGGAGAACAAAATTACCAATAAGATCTAAATAGAAAAGCCAATATCAGCTATAACAGACCTATGCAAGAGGGAGATACTCCTTAGTTTTGAACAAAATTTTCTTAAGGGACTGGTCAAAATTTCTTGATGCATGGGACCGGTGCAAACTGTAATGGGACAAGAATTTTTTGCAGCTGTTACTGGAATGAGACACAGTGTTTTTTTTTAATCATGGCAGGCATGGGACAAGAATTTTTTTCAAAAATGTATATATGAATATTCAAAGTGTAAATTCATCAATTCTTGACTAATGAAAGCACAAAAGTGAAATTATTTGAGAAACTATCAGTATAAATTGGTCATTCTAGTATTAAGAGGACATGAAATATATAAAAGGGTAAAAGTAATAAAGATTTTACTCAAAGAAGTTACCACAGAGGAGAAACCCACATTTTATACTTGGTTCTCCCATACCGATAAACAGTGAAACCTTTATTCGAATTAAATTAAAGTCAACAGTGATAAAAAGAAAATTATTTGACAAACTATTACTATTATTAGGTGACCAAAGGACATAAATAGTACATGAAATGTATAAGGAGAATAGATTAATAAAAGATATTATCAAAGAAGTTACCTTAGAGGAGAAATCCTCATTTTTATACTTTGTTCTCCCATACCGATAAATAGCGAAACCTTTATTAGAATAAGTAACAGTCAAAAGTGAAATTATTTGACAAACTATTACTATTATTATGTGTCCAAAGGTATAAATAGTACATGAAATGTATAAGGAGAATAGATTAATAAAGGATATTATCAAAGAAGTTACCTTAGAGGAGAAATCCTCATTTTTATACTTGGTTCTCCCATACCGATAAATAATGAACCTTTATTAGAATAAGTAACAGTCAAAAGTGAAATTATTTGACAAACTATTACTATTATTATGTGTCCAAAGGTATAAATAGTACATGAAATGTATAAGGAGAATAGATTAATAAAGGATATTATCAAAGAAGTTACCTTAGAGGAGAAATCCTCATTTTTATACTTGGTTCTCCCATACTGATAAACAGCAAAACCTTTATTAGAATAAGTGACAGTCAAAAGTGAAATTATTTGACAAACTATTACTATTATTATGTGTCCAAAGGTATAAATAGTGAAATATGTAAAGAGAGTAGACTAATAAAGGATATGTTCATAGAAGTAACCTTAGAGGAGAAATCATAATTTTTATACTTAGTTCTCCCATACCGATAAAGAACAAATTCATTATTTGAATAATGCAAGGACACAAGTGTCATTATTTGGAAAACCACAACTGATATTTGGTGTTGTTAAATTTAAAAAGTACATAAAATATATAAAGTTGGTAAAATAACAAGGAATTTGTTCAGAAAAATTAGTACATATGAGAATTTCACATTTTAATACATTGTTCCCACACTGATAAAGAGCAAATAATTTTTTTTCTCATTTTTTTTTCTAATTTCAAGGACAAAGTGAAATTACGATATTCTCTTTCATGGTGTAAAAAGTAGACAAATTAAATTTATGAAGTAGGTAAAATATCAAATTTTCTAATGGCAATATTGATACAATGCATAGTAGTATCAGTAAACTATCCAAATACATAGAAGCAAGAAATATAACCAAAACTTTTATCATATTTTTTGTCTTTCAACATGGGACAAACTCTTTTTTACCAAGAAGTAAGTATTGGACAAGTATATTTGTAATCTGCCAGAAGCCATGTGGTCAGGAGAAATATTCTCTTATCCGGCGTGACATCACAAAGCTCAATTGACCAAACAGATCAGTCGATATTGATTACCCCCAACACAGGGGGTGACGCGATCGATGTTTTCTTACATAAACTATGTAAAAAATCGATATTTTAAATTGCAATATATTCGGTGTTATAATACCTATGATCATGAAATTCGGATATGATATTTACATTGATATTCCAAATGCATAATCCGAGTTTCATTAAAATATCTTGAAAAATGAATGAATAAATCAAAGTTGAAGTTACTTAGATATATAGTGAAATGTGGTCATTTTCACCTCCTCCGCAGGTAAAGTGCCCGGATGTCCGGATAAGAGAATTTCACACAATTTTGTTTTTGCACCGGTCCCATGCATCAAGAAATTTTGACCAGTCCCTAAATCTAAATATTGCAAGTTTTCAAATGAAATCGGTTTTTGGGCCAGCACCGAAATACTGGCTACTGGGTTGGTGAATACCCTTGGGGACTAACAGTCCATCAGCAGAGGCATCGGCCCAGTGGTGATAAATAACAAAATGCCGTGAATTTGGATTCTGCTTATGCGCATTTTTATAACTTATGTCTCTTCAGTGCAGATCATCTCAAAACATTTGGAAAATTCATAAACCGAAATATGTGTAACACCTGACAGAAAACAAATTTACCAATAAGATCTAAATAGAAAAGCCATATGGAAAGCCTTTGTGGAATTTATTCCCCATTTTTTGATATCTATAAATGAATTATAGATATTAATTAATGATTTATAGATATCTATAAATCACTTTTAAATATCAATAAATCATTTATAGATATTAATAAATAGTGCCAATTATTAATATCTACAATTCATTTTTTTAATATCTATAATTCAATTATTGATATCTATAATTCGACACTAATTATAGATATATATAATTCATTTTTAAATATCTATAACTCAACTATCCATAATTCGATTTATTGATATATATAATTCAAATCTCCATAATTCGATTTATTGATATCTATAATTCAAATCCCCATAATTCGATTTATTGATATCTATAATTCAAATCTCCATAAATCGCCCCTGTGACACTGATCAATAATCGAATTAATTATTGTATATTAAATGAAGAGTTCAGCTGATACCGATTATTTTTTAATATCTATGATTCAATTCTAATATCCACTAATCGCTTCTGTGACACTGATCAGTCCTCACAGAGTAAAAATGTCTATTATATATAGAGTTCAATAGACCTCGACTTTTTAAATATCCATAAATCGCCTCCACGACACTGATCATTACCTTAGCATGGGATCCTGGCCCGTTTGCTGTCGCTGCACCTTGCGCGGTAGCAAGCTTGGGCCAGGATCCCAGGCTAATCATTACCTGTATTACTTTAAACGCATAAAAGACAAAGAATTCAATATATGTTTTAATATCCAGAGAACTATTAAATGGTGCTTTGAATAATTTAAGAAACTATTTAAATATGTAACTGAGCATATATTTTGTATCCTAGTTAAAAGAAATACATAAAAAAAAACCAAAAACAAAGAACAATCGTAGTTTAAAGAAAACACTTTAATAATTAACTTAAATAAATTTAAGCGAATTGAACTTAATATATTAACCTTATTCTTGCATTCTGAAATGTGACAACCATTCTTGTTTTATTCCCTTTATCTCTGCCTTATATAACATTGCTTTATAAAACATTTATGTACTGTGTAGTCCAAAATTAAATTTCTTTTTAACATAAATATAATTTAAGTCATCAGTTTAAACTAAATAATTAAAAATGACCAAAACAATTAAAGTTTTTTGAAATTTATACTTTATAATAACATTTCGAAGGAATATATGTTGCGAAGTTGAAATTTAATGTCTTTTTAGCATGAATATGGTTGGAAAAGTAGATTTGAAGTCTTCGGTTTAAACTTAATTATTAAAAATGACCAAAACAATTGAATTTTTTTGAAAATTTAATTTTCTTTTAACCATTCGAAGGAGTTTATATGTTGCGAAGTTAAATTTTAATGTCTTTTTAACATGAATATGATTGGAAAAGTAGATTTTAAGTCTTCGGTTTAAACTTAATGACTAAAAATGACCAAAACAATTAAATTTTTTTGAAAATTATACTTTAATATATAAAAATGAAAATGTGATTACTTTTAGCATAAATATGAATGTAATTACATTGCTTTAAAACTTATTTATTTTTGAAGCAACTGGTTTATTGCCAATTACCCGAAACTATTCATTTATGCAAATAAAATAAGGAACTTTCGAGTTAAGTTTACTTATTTGTTTTCACATTTTGGATAAAAATCAATAAAATATATATATTAACATGTATTTCAATCATATCGCTGCACACGATTGGAGTGAATAAATGAGTTCAGCAGTGCGCTCCTTTCGTGTGGACTGGGACTAATATAACTGTTATATTAGTCCCAGGTGTGGATGAACTCTTCAAATCGTAGTTTTCATTCATTTCACTCGAGTATGCATCTCACACTATTTATAAGTTTAACATTCTTTCAGCCGTAATAGCAAAAAAAAAAAAGAAAATTAAATGTAATGAATCAAAAATAAAATACATATTAAATGTCTTTTTATCAAAATCATTGTCTGTTCCGCGTTTAAAGAAATACAATGTAATGATCAGTGTCACTTTGGCGATTTATGGATATTTAAAAAGTCGAGGTCAACTGAACTCTTTATATAGTACACGTTTTACACGTTGTAAGTACTGATCAATGTCACCGAGGCGATTTATGGATATTAGAATTGAATTATAGATATCAAAAAATAATATTGGTCAACATAATATATTTACCAATACTTAAATGATCTGGGTCACAAAGGCGATTTATGGAGATTTGAATTATAGATATCAATAAATCGAATTATGGAGATTTGAACTGAATTATAGATATCAATAAATCATTTATA
>MJUU01068969.1:71926-90112 GCA_002080025.1 Modiolus philippinarum
CCTCCACGAAAATTAGACAAGTTCAAAGTGAGTCATGCACTCTCTCTAAATAAAACATTTTCTTACTTATTTCCTTACTAGGCGAAATATGGTGTCAGTGCGATTACCATCTGTGTACAAACACAGCGAATATATGTCGATTTTTGTTGCAAATCAACAGTCAATACTTTTGTAGCTTTTTTGAAAAAGGGGGGGTCTACATTCACTATTTTTAAATAAGAAATAAAACAAACATTAAGTAATCGAGTAAGTTGCAACAAATAAATAAAACAGTCATATTTAGATTTATGAAATTTACTTTATATACTTTGCGTGTTGTCTATAAATCCGACTCCTTACAATATGCCAGGCTACGTGCTATACGTGCTAACACAGGTTGATTTACATAATTTAGCGCTTACTAAATATTGTTTTCGATTGTTCAGATTAAATTTAACTCATTTTGAATATCACAAGCAGGAAAAAACATTCCTTAAATGTTTTTTAAGCTTAAATCATAGCTCTTTATTATAACATCAAATGAACACAATCTATTGTATCAATTTTTATGCCTTGAAATGCTGAAAATCATAATATTATCCATGTTTCCATTTTTTACTGATTGACCTTTGACCCCTAATTTATCCCCTTTTCTTTTACGACAAACATTTTTGAAATGTACACGACCTAAGCTTTCCAAAAAGGTATAGATATCGAATAGGGTATGTGGGTCATTTAAATTTTGAAATTTCTGGTCTTTGGCGCTCTACTATAAGCGTTCCTACTAATCACTTCCATACTCTAATAGTTTACAAAAATAAAAGAACTGCGATCATATCAAGAGTGCAAGTAACCATAACATTTATATCTTTTGAAAAGAAGTTATTTGAATAGTCATAATTGCAACTGAACATTTCTTTAATCAGATGCAATCATAATGTTCATTCCACTGTCATCTTTCCTTTCATCTCTCAAATTTGATGAATATGTACATTTATTTCTCAGAGCATCCATTTCGCATGGTTTCCATGTTTCGATGCAACTTGTATGCGACTAACAGTCAGAGTAGTATCGTGTTGCCACATTTTCAGAAAGAATTCGTCCTGTTCCGGCCCGTATTGCTTCTCCATCCCAACTGATCCAAAATGAGCTTACTTTATTACAGCTTACAATTTCCCCAGCAAAAGCCGACTTTTTGTGCTGTCCACTGTGATAAATCTTTATATCGTCTGAGTAACCTAAGAGGAGTCCGTAGCCGATACCAGTTTTGCTTCGAAGAACCAACGTCGCATAAGCACACACTTGTACGTCGAATATTAAGCTTGCACTAGTAAAGAAGTCATCGTATGTTAGAATTGATGAGTAGACAAAATCTCCAATTGTTGTAAGTTCTGTACCTGAAAATAAGTTTTCGAACAATAACTCTTAGTGGACATTGTTTTCTATTAACTAAGTTTCTGCATATACAGACCCAAAAGTTTGCATGAATATGTATAAATAATATTTACTTCTAGCACCACTCTATCTTTTTCAATTTGTTGCATACTTTGAAGGAAATGATTTTAAAAAAAACTTTATTATTAACGAAGAGACGATAACAGGAAATAACTACAATGGTCGAAAATCACAATCAAAGCCAGAATCCAAAAGGGTTTACACGAGAAAAAATTTGTTTAAATTATAATGTCAGCGGACAATTTTAACCATTTTCATTTCATACATATCGCTATATTAATTGGTCGTTTTTAGCTATATCCTCTTATTTCCTGTAAAATGAATATAATTAGGAGTGTAAGTCTATTTTATATGTGTTTCAGCAGTTCGATCATTAGAAATTGTTACAGTAATTAAATATCTGCGCATGTCTTGTCAAGGTAGTTAATATGTTACTTCTGAATCAGCAGTTGATTGGTTGAAGGATGTCATAGGAAAATCCCTATTCCGACCCAGATTTCTATCGAAAAGACCAAAATTGACCCAACTAAAGCTGGTTATTCGAAACGATGTTTTGTGTCACTTTACTTGGGCACTGAAATGTCAATATTAAAAATCATTATTCTTGGGACTAAGAAGATTGATTCTTCAATATAGTTGTGGATCATTCAACATAATTTTCGAAATAAAATGCTCACACTTATCCCCAGTTAATGTATTTAGTCATGCAAATAGTTGTTTTATTGTCATCCGAAATAAGCAGTTTATTTCGGATAAATTAAGATATGTCCCGAGTTTCTATCGTTCTATATCATGTCTTTTGTCTTATTCGTGTTCTTCATGTGTAGTTCCATGACAGATTGTGGCATGTATAATTATAATTTTCAGCCATTGTAGGAGTTTCCTGTTATCCATTTTTTACATAACTACAGAGAATGGAGAAATATATCGTTACTCTCAAGCATCCCTCTACTACGAGTTTAGAAGATTTCTAGCAGAAAATCGATTTCAAGAACAGAGTTGTATATAGCTCCCCTCCGTCAGATGGTCACTTCCGTCGTGGTGTTATCACCATATCGGATTTACCACGCCTCCTTCAGTATGACCTTATAAATCTACATTGACATATTTCACACAATTAAGTATACAATCTGATTTATAGGGATATATCTCCTGCTGGTGAAGAGGTGATAATCAGACATAGAAGGAGCTTTTCTCCTCGGTATTGTAATTTTTACTCATGAAAATACATACGCACTTTACAGAACAAGATATGTTCTTTGTGCATTGATTATATTGGCAGTGAGTAGAAAGTACCTCCCTGATATATACTTTTAGAATCAAGTTCGGTTAGGTTAAATTAGACTACTGCATTACCATAGCTGAAGGTGCTACAATACTTTGTAACCGATAAAAGTAAAAATTTATGTAATTACTTTTCATATGACATATGTAAATATTCTGCTTTGGGTGAATGAAGTACTCACCATCTTTTACACAAATCTTGTTATTGTGTGGTAGTGTTTTACAATGTTCCCAAAATTCACATTTCTTGGAAGGACAAGGACCTTTCATAAAAAGCTGAAATGAATTAATAATATAATTTAAGGTAGATAGACACTAATATTTACATCCATGAGAATTTGTTAAAAATTGGAAAATTGAATACCCCGTCCTATTCACTTAAAATCCGCAATAAAAAGTATGGGTCAACATGCTTGTTTTTTTTTTTTAGAATCCAGTTTGTGCATTTTTTTGCCATTTTTTTTTACCTAAATTTACAAAGAATGTACAGGGAAATTATGGAAAGCCAATATTTAACTTAACAGAAATGATCCTTTTATCCTTGAGATTTTTTGTACATTTGTTAATAGATTTTTTTTTATAATAGTCTCAACAACGAGAAAAGCCGAAAAATGTATAAGTCACCATGCTTTTAACGGAAATATTTTACAAAGTTACCGCAATGAACATTATTTACGGGAAAAGGGAATCAATTCGCGGCAAAATAGACGAAATATGACGTTTCACATTAGTCAAGCAAGTATGACGTCACAAGGGAAAACCTGTGAAATGACTGTTCCGGACAAAAAATAAAATCAAAACCGTATTTAACTCTATTTTTTTTTAAATGCGCGAATGAATTGCGCAACGCAACAGTGTCTATGAGAGTCTAAACCAAGAGCGCTGCAAAACATATACAGCCATGTGAGAGGAACAACTTTGCAACAATAAGTAATTTATATCAATTAACTTATTTCATAACAACCTTCCAGCTGTTTCTAATTGATGTCACTGCAGTATTATCCTGTTTTTTGTGCGGGGAAAAATATCACCTATTTCACACATGTTCAAAAATTGTTCCTTGTGCAGGAATATTCTCGATATCACATTGTCGCTGAATAAAATCTGATATGATCTGATATGTCGCGCAAATTTCATAAGATTATGATGAAACAAATCTAAATGAGATTTCTTTCAAACCTATAAAAAATGCAATTATAAGCTCTTCAATTATGTGTCAGTAACTTCAATATCAGCTTAGCTTGTGGAAAGACAACAATAAAAAGTTTCACATCTATTAATTTGTTGGCAAACTTCATATGAACATTATTCCCATAAAATGTAAATGATACGAGGTTACATTTATAATATGTCTTCAATAGTTATAACTGCTATATATGACATTGCAATCCAACAAAAGCTGTGTTATATTGAATCAAATTAGACATCGGAGATTGCTGTATTTGCTGTTGCATATTATTTTCATGCCCCCAGACCGAGGATCGGGGCCATATTGTTTTTGTCCTGTCTGTCTGTCTGTGCGTCCGAAACTTTAACATTGGATATAACTTTTGACCTATTAAATTTGGACTAATCATACTTGGCAAGTGTATAGATCTAGTCAAAAGGAAAATAAATATGGCAAAAAAATTAGGTCAGATAAAAGTTCAAGGTCACAGAGGTAAAAATTTAAGATTCCATTTTCATATGTTTTTGTAAGCAAAGAAAGATAACTGTAACTAAAATATGAAGATACCAACTAATGAAATAGGTGCTGAGGGCATATGTAGTGTTTCACAAACAAATCTTGTTTAAATAGAGTATTTTTTACATTACTATTTTCATATTCATATCATTTCCTTATATCCTCTAATAATATTCAAAGTGCATAAACGGCTAGTATTTTAATTATGTATAAGAACTGAAAAAAAATAAGCGATGAGAAATAGAACTCTAAGCCCATGTTATTTTTGTATTTAATTTTTTCACCTTAAAAACACAGTTGTTTTGCAGTTAATGTTTTAGTATAAACTTCTTTGTAATGGATAAAATAAGGACATATAGCTATATGATTATCCCTCTGTATTGTGTCATGATAACAAAAACAGCTTCTTTTAATTCCCAGACCAGCAGTCGCCATAAAATTAATTTCACAAAAACGTGTGATTCTGTTATAATTAAATGACAAACATCTTGTCCTTATACATTCATCATGACATGTATTTGGTCCAATATTCTGATATGAACGAATTACAGGTCCACGTAGTTTGGTATTGGTTTTGTCTGGTTCTACACGTAATGTTCCTGATTTACATTGCTGGCAGTACGCAACATTGAATAATACAAGGAAAAGGAAACAAATCAGTTCTAACATGATTCTGTAAACGGCTAAAATGTTTTAGTTCAGAATATACAATCTATAACAGTGATCCAAAATCGGCGGCAGTGAAATTTATAGTCCTTTAATTATATTTTCCAATCCTTATACTGTCGGTCTGTTTTGTTGCAATAAGCATATAAACATAGTTTTCTACGAATAAAACATTGTTTTCACAAATGTAAAAATGTAATATTTATTTTTGTACCAATTAGCGTTAATTGTTATTTAAATTTAACAATAAGTCCAAAATAAAATGATAATACAATATTAATGGTGGTATTTTTGTTGAAATGTTTCTCTAAAGACTGCAATAATTAACAGCAAACAAAATATCAAGTTTCTGTGAGTTAAGGTAAAATATGTCTCCTGGAGGCCAAGGGAAAAGGCACCACAATAAGTCTACCACATTTCATTTCAAAATTAATGATTGACGGACAAATTAATATCTATTTCATCTCTAGCAGAGATTTATTGATTATTGTAAAGTAGACAAGACCAAAATATGATGCATATACATATTTAAG
Organism: Modiolus philippinarum; assembly: GCA_002080025.1. Classification (NCBI taxonomy): domain Eukaryota; kingdom Metazoa; phylum Mollusca; class Bivalvia; order Mytilida; family Modiolidae; genus Modiolus; species Modiolus philippinarum. Next base: position 77,528 of record MJUU01068969.1, read on the forward strand.
AACTCCCGTTATAGAATAATAACAAGAGCTGTCGCCGAATGGCAGTCAGATATATCCCCCGCTCATTGAACCCTGAATCAATATGGTAAGTGAAAATTTAGATTGGTATGGACACAATACGAGTTTATGATAATACTCTAGAAATATTGTTAAAAAATCACCTTTGTATTTTACACAAAGATCATAAGCATTACAGAAATTTCATTACAACACTTTGAAAATAATTTGTCAAGACGATTTCAATAAAATAATTTTCTGCCACAGCTTAATTTCACAACATCTACTCTTTGAAATATTTCTTTGAATATTGTCCGAGTCCAAAAGATCATTGCAGACGGATTCAATGAAAACTCAAAGTCGAATTATCTCCCCTTCCTGGTTTGGGACGATAATTATATTCTCTATAAAGTGTCTTTTCTTTGTGTAAAGTTTCATAAAAGTCTTTCAAGTGGTTTAAAAGGAGTTGCACTCACGAGGAAATCTGTGCAGATGGATTCAATGAAAACTCAAAGTCAAATTATCTTCCCTTCCTTGTTTAGGACAATATTTATATCTCTTCATGCACATCTCCATAAAGTGTCCTTCCATTGTGTAAAGTTTCATCAAAACCCTTGAAGTGGTTTAGGAGGAGTTGCACTTTCGAGGTAATCTGTAAAGACGGAATCAATGAAAACTCAAAGTCGAATTATCTCCCCTTCCTGGTTTCGGACAATAATAATATTCCTTCATGCACATCTCCATATAGTGTCCTTCCTTTGTGTAAAGTTTCATTAAAATCCTTCAAGTGGTTTAAGAGGAGATGCGCTTCCAAGAAGTGTGGACAGACGGACGGACGAACAGACAGACAGACAGGGTGATTCCAATATACCCCCTAAACTTCGTTTGCAGGGGTACAATGAAAGACAGTAAATATCAGACACACACGTGCAAAGGATTGTTAGTATTCGAACGAAGCTTGCTGACTTCTACCGCAGGATCTATGTAGCTTGTCTTCCTCGCCCCTGTGTAGGACAAAAATTGTCGCACTACGAAATCAATTAATTATCTGGTCCAAGCTTGTAGGAACAAGCTCCGTACATCTACACATACTTAAGTAAACCTGCTATTGATGAAAAAAAAGATAACAGGAAGCACTTACAATGGCCGAACATTACAATCACATGCAACAAACGGTTACAAACCACGAGGGAACTGCACATGAAAAACAATAAAATGACAACAGACAAACATAGACAACGACAGGAACTCGGGATAACCGGACTTGGTATACATGACAACAAGTAAAAATCATATGATACAGTTTCATTAAATAGCTAAATACCAAAGTTACTGGAAATTAGTTTCTGTAGAAAGCTAATCGACAACCTTCGTTCTCTCTTCCGTGAAGTCTTATCAAAACATTAAGAAAATTTGAAAAAAGCTAATGCAAAAATGATTTTGTTAGTGAGTGACAACCTATCTCCCAGAGAATCAAAAGCCACAATCCACCAAGAAAAAACATCAGTAAAAGGACCAAAGAAAAAACATATACAACAATATAGGCAAGCGGCGAAGACCTCATTTTATAAATTTTAAATGACCTAAAAGCCTCATGGAATTTTATTTGCTCATATGAAAGGTTGAAATGTTAGCTAAGAGAGGGTTATGTCGTAAACATTGAAAACTGGTGCAAACTGTACGAAATTTTGGGTCAAAATGGAACCTTGTAGAACTCCAATTTGGACCAAGTCAAAGTAAATGAATCAAAATCGTTCAAAATTTAATAAAAAGTCATTAAAAACTTTGTAATGCTTTGAAATAAAGATTACTGCGTCAAATGCAATGGCTAGATATAGACATTTGGTAACGCAAATGGAGTCATATGCATCGTTTTAGAATAATCGCCAAAATAGATATTTTTAAGTGTGTAGTAATTTTTCAAAAAATTTTGTTGTTTTAGGCTTAGCATGTGATCAAAGCAATCATGAAAGCATTGCTATGAATACACAAATGTTTTTGTTTCATAAGCTATCCAAAGAAAATCAAATATCGGTGCCAAAACTGAAGACTGTCATTTGCTATTTTTTTTCAAATTTATTGCCAAGTAGCTTGTTTTGTTACAAACGCATTTTAAGTTGTCAAATACCAATTTTTTCAAGATGAAATGTTATAATGTCATCATATGACAATAGAGAACACTTTTCAAACTTAGATGTCTAAAGTACAAGGGAGATAAATTAATGTAAAATGGTTAAATCGAACATAGATAGATGAGAATTTCTGAATTGGAAATAGGACCTTTGAGGATAGTAAAGGACACAATTTACTAACAAAATATGAAGACAAATCAACATTTAACAGTTAATTCAACAAATACTTTTGAAATACGCAATGAAATTGAAACAATATTTTAAATATAATGATATTGTGAACGTCTAAAATTGTTTAAGGTAAAAATCTGACTGACATTAATGTAACGTTGAGTATATGAGCTATACATTGGAATCGCTAATTTAAATGTAAAAGGTATTATAATATCTAAAAGGTGAAACCTTAACAATAGAGACGACATTTAAAAGACAAAGGCTATGGAATAGAGATGATACAGATTTGCTTATTTTAGTGATCCATTTTTATCTTCAGCTAAAAAGAACAACAGACATGTGGATACAGACTGGGTTGGCTTGGAATATGAAAGAAAATTTTGGATTTATTCCCGTACACTCCATCATTGTGATTGTCATTGGGTCATTGGTGTCGAAATTTCCTATATTCTCACATGCACTTACGGAAAGTGACGCCACTTGTGCATTTTTTAAATAGGAAAGAAGTCCCTATTTTAACCTTTCAAAGGTCAGCCATGTCGTTTTCAGGATCTCGTTTCTCTAGCAGAAGATGACGTTGACAGTGTCATTGATTCTTCAAGGAAGGTAATTTTTTCATTGTATGACACAGGGGGGCAGATTCAGGAAGTCGCATAACAGTCTAAACCAGTAAAAACTTCAAATTGCTACAAGTAAAGACAAAAGTCTTGTAAAATTGACTCCATGCAAAGCATCTTTTAGAAATCATATCTTACGAGTTATGCGGCAAAGGGTCTGGGCGTTGTCATTTTAGCTAAGCCAAACAACGGAGAACCAAGTGACAATGGTTGGAATTTTGAGTACAAGAAATTAGAAAATGTGCTATTCAAATGACAAACTACATCAGACTTTCTCCAAGTCATGATTTGTTCATGTGAGGAAAATCGAGCATATTTATCTGCATGTTTGTGCAAAGAGCAGGGCCCGTATTGTTCAGACTGGTGTGCATGTCAAGGTAGTGAATCCTGTAATAATACAACAACTGTTTTATCTGGTTCTTAAACCAATGATTGACCACTTTTGGGGTGCAAATATGCAAGTGTCTCATTGGAATAATAATCCTTTTGAGTGGAAGCCTGGCAATTGTCTGGGTTTTACCTGTACGTCTCAGTAATATCTAAAGCTCTTTTTAACATTCTGGGCGTTTCATGTCTGCATGTGTTTTACATGTCATATATTGTTTTAGATTTTACCTTTTAGATATTTTACCTCAATTATTATCTGTTTTAAAAAGAAATTTTGCATTTTTTTACTCCGCAACAACAAACGTTGTGGTCTATAGTTTTTCGGCCTGTTCGTTCGTTTGTCCGTTCGTTTTGATTCATTTACTTTGACTTCGTCCAAATTGGAGTTCTACAAGGCGACACTTTTGACCCCAAATTTCGTACAGTTTGCACCAGTTTTCAACGTTTACGACATAACCCTCTGTTAGCCAATATTTCAACCTTTCATATGAAACAATAAAATTCTATGAGGCTTTTGGGTCATAAAACTTTTAAACTAAGCGACTTTTCTAATACTCACCGCTCAACTAATAAGAACTCGGGATAAACGGACATGGTACCGGCACTAGCAAGATCTAGCGGTAGGGTTTAACAGGTTTTTGAGTACCAAAACATCCACTTTCTCTCTCCCGTTTTCTTATTCTCCCGGTTATACTATAACTGGAATGCATGATCATCGCAATTCTAACTATTAACTTTAACATTACCTGTACAATATCTACAATTCTTACTGTAAACACAGTCTTAACTATAACTCTAACCCTGTCTATTCTACTCACAATGATAACTCTAACCTTTACTATGTAATCTATAATAATTCAAATTTAACTATAAACTCAACAACACCGTTACCCTAACGCTCACTTTTTAAAGTTGCTGTGAGATAATTGTTTCAAAAATGTCTAAAATTACTGAACTAACGGCGTTCAGGAGTAACAGTAGAAAGCGAATACCAAGCGACAATTTTCGCGACCATCAATCGACGAACCATATTATAGTGTTAGGGTTAGGGTAAGAGTTAGGTGTAGGTTTGGCGCTATGGCGATGTTTAAGTTATTGAAATTTCTATCCATGCCCATATCAAACTGTCAATATCTGAGAGCATTAAAATAGAACTTAGGATTATTATTCACATAGATTTGAGAATGCAAAAAGATCCTAATTAAGAAATAATTTATGGCTGTCATATAGATTGGGGGCATTTGAACATGTTCACGGTTCTCCCACTTTTGATTTCTTGGTATACAGGTAAGAAAAATAAAGTGGGAGAATAGTGAATAATGTGTACATAACATTAATTAGATTTACCTGTAATTAGACCTACAGTGAATCCAGTATTATAATCTTACGTTCAAAGATAAAACAGAATTTTTACTGTTAACATTATTAAAAGCTTATTTTTTTTGTTTTTCATCTTGTGATTGTGATTTTTTTCTCACTTTGGATTTCCTGAATATCTTTTCGTTTTTTAGTTTATAGTTGAGGTGTAATGCTGAATAGAGAAAGTTAGTCCCTTTGATTGACTGAATATTGGTTATGATTGCGACCGTCCCCATAAATAATATGTGTATTTACTTGCTGCTCATATTCTTACGAAGAATACACAGTCAAATAACTGACATGTTGTCTAAAATTGGGTCCATTGTAATACTATTCAATTTATTCGAGTCATAAATAGCCACTAGGCGAGAAAACCTATCTGCAACGAGTAAGATAAAACTGTTTTAATTTTTTACATGCACTATGTTTTGATTTATTCAAGTAATATACAAGTTAACTTCTCCGGGGTATGTTTAGTGACCAGTATGCATGAAGCCTTGATCCTATTATCTATGAGATATAGGTGAACATCAGTGCGTGTCTGTGTGCAAAAAGCCTAAATATTTGGATAAAAATTGACAATAAAATTGACAATAATTATATGAATAGCAATGAAGCTATACAGGGACTATTTTTGACCTAACTTCAGTGTAGATCTTGACGTTAAGTCCTCCTGCCAGTTCCTGAGTTTGGAAGCTTACTTTATGAATCCTTTATAATGCTTTTTTAGATCGCTATGGGATATCTGTTTCCCATGCAGATGAGAACAGATATTTCCCTTCACAGCTAAAGTTTGTTTTCTCTATATTGGATTTGACTGTACTACTGGAGTTGATGTTCAACACGGCGGGTGTCTATAAGAAGCAGGAGATAATTACTATACCGGTACACCTGATCTCACCCATGGTTTTTATTGGGTCCGTGCTGTTCATCTGTATGTGTGTCTTCATTTTTCATTTTTGTCCTGTACTCAAGGGGTGTCCTTGTTTTTTTAGTATTTCCGATGTTGCCGTTGTCCATGAACTGTTCATTCGTTTGACTGACGATTCTCACTTACTTTCGTTCATAGATTCAGCTTATGGTGTTCACTTGGCTTTGACATTGTTCATAAGTTAATACATGAGCAACCTTAACTTGGCTTACATCGTTTCAAATGGCACCAACACATAAATGGTTTGTTTTTTATGTTATTAATTTCCTTGGTAAGGTATGAAGAGCTTAACCAAAATGGTTAGCATCGACAGCATAAATAAACATTTAAAAAATATGGAGTAAATGCATATGAGATAAAGTCTCTATATACATATAGCATATATAGATCTTAATGAAATATTATATTTTATAAGTATTGATTTATATACAATTTGATTATATGAAATATTTTAAAGCTTTAATAAGGAAAAAAATGTTGTTAATTGACATATCAATATTACTTTTATTTCATTAATCTAAAATGGGTTGTAATTCAAATGCACTATTTTACTGTTTTATATAAATTAATTTAATAACAAAATATTTTATTTTAACTCTATACTCTGCTAATATAAACCATTTTAATTGTTGTAAAAACACCAAGCTCACCTATTGTTTGACACAAGTGGGAGAAACGTGAATTAGAAAAATAAAAAGTGGGAGAAACGTGAAGAAACCGCCTCGAGTTGTTTTCGCTATTTATTTATCCCAAGCGTTAGCGAGGGGTAAAATGAACGAAAACAACGAGAGGTCATGTTAAAATGCTCACAATCTATGATGAGAGGGATTCTATTAAGAGAATTACAGAATGTGCTAAAGGGGGTTGTATTGGTATTATTTTGTATGCAAAAGGTGTTATATTGGTATAATATTATGTAGTTTATATTTCTATAGCTTATTTTAATATGGCGTCCTTTAAGGGAGTATGAGCGCAAGATTTCAGAAACACTCGATATCTTCAGGTTTTATCCATTTAAACAGTGTTAAAATGTACACATTTTTTTGGTCATATGTAACTTTGACATGTATAAAGTAGACAGTGAATAAAATTTAACCAACTTCCAATTATATTTTCATATAATTTTAAACCTAAAAACATCTTATGCAAATTAAAGGAAACTCTAGAGGGAACTGTTTCCCGCCAAAATTTGGACGTCTTATATCTAAAAAATTCCTACTTGGATTTTCAAAATTTTTTGCGCAAGTTGTTCCATTAGAAGTGCTCTTCAAAACAAAAGGTCAAAATTTTAATTCTAACTACAAAATTGCTGACACTCGTACTCCCTTAATCGCCTCGAGTCCATGACTTTCGTAAAATCCACATATACTCGTGGGTATTGTAATGACAATCGACGGTTCTTTTGATAACGTCAGAGACAGAAAACGTCATTCTTTACGGGGTAAAATTGCTGTTTCGCCTATGAATACAAAGACGAATTCATCTTTTCTGTACCCTGTAATACGGGATTTTTGAGACGTGTTCACTCCGGAAACAAATTTATGATTATACGAAAAAAATTCAATACATCAATACATTGAGTGGGAATCACTAGTTGAGCTAAGGGTGATTTATATTTAATCGATTTGTAGCGCTTCAGGTTAATTTTTTTTCTCGTCAATTTAAATTTAGTATAAGAATTGTCATTTAAAAAAAATATGAATATACTTCAATTTCACAAAAAGTTTGTTTTTTATGTGATTTATATTTATTTCAAAAGGTTTAGAAATCCACTCTTCCTTGTATTCCTTGTTACTGGTATCGTTTCCGCCTTCAATTACACGAGAGTTCCTTTATCGAAATTCCCGTATTGTCATTTGAGAATCGAAATAATTAATAGAAGCGTGAATGTATGTTGCTTTTACCACGGGTTTGCCCTTTATGCCTATATTTACCCCTCGCATACTCTCTGGGTAAAATAAAAAAGGGCCAACCCGTGGAAGAATCGCCACATATTATATAGATAGCTGTGTTTATCGGGTTTTCTCAATTAAATAATTGTCATATTGTCAACGGTGAAAATAAAGGATTTCTAGTAACCGGATGACGTCTCAATGAAGCGACGTCACAATATCTCTTCAATGTCGTCGTCAAGTAAATAACTGGCGTATTGAAATAAAAAAATAATCCGCATCTAAATTCTCGGTTTTTGAGTATAAAATCTATATAATAAAAAGTATAACTAATCGACAAACATGGATATCAATAAAAATGTCACTCTTGTCGATCGACGTTAGCGCAGTGGATTAAATTCTTTTTGGAACAAAGTTCCGCAACTTGTTTAATTCTTCTGCGTTGTTCGGCACTTGTGAAATTCTTATTGATATTCAGGACGATCAATTAGTTATACTATAAATAAAAAAAAATTAAATATTCACGCTCCTTTACTTCAAATCGATAGATAAAATATTATCATAGAGTAAACTTTTGTCAATAGTTTCCATTTTTTTTTCGTATATCTAATTTAGCAGTTTCAGTGAAATCCTTTAGGCGTATGCGGGGTATTGATTTCATATTAAAGAATTTTGTGAACTTTTCTGTGTTGAAATTTAATTGTTTAATTTTTCAAAATATCAAATAAAATTTGGTTGTCACCGTAAGAACTGAATTTAAAAAGAAATGAAAGGGAAAATGTCTTTATTAGGTGATAGCTTTAAAAATTTATTAAAGACTTAGTTCATACTTTGAGTATATAGTTTACATATAATATATAGAATTTAGGGACCACCATTGAAATAAGAAAGATAAATTTATTATTAAATTGTGAAAAAGTATTTTCTCTAGTGATATCTAAATGAAATTCTTTTTTCTATCATTGAAAGTTCCGTTGCACGAGATATGTCATTGTTCCTAATTGTTAGTCGTTCTCACCATTTTAATACAATTCGTCATACAAGAACGGCTTCTTAAACGAATGATTATTTCGAATGTGCAATCATCAATATCAATATTAATTCTTAAAGATCTATGACACAAATCCACTCTATGAGAAGACTTATACAATGATCCCTTTTACAACTCTTATTGGAATGTATTAGTTCACTGCAATGTCTACACCAAACGTGGGGTTATAATGTTACATTAGTCCCAGACCAAACATGTACTAGTATCTATGAGCCAGGTTTTATGACGAGTTTGTGTAAATTCTTTACAAATCACTACAAACTATATCCGTTTGACGCCCTAGTTGCCCAGCTACTTTTTGTTTTGTTAACGTGTTTGACATATTTAGATCAAATTCGGACAAAGAGTATCGAGATTTTTTTTCGTAGTAACACCTGCACAAAAATTTGCATCCGACACTTTGAAAATTCTTATCTTTCCAGTTTCTGAATAGGTATGGAAGATTGAAGGGTTTCTAGCTGATTATTTCACTGGTCGGAATTATCTTTCTACTTGACGTTCTGCCTGTGTTCAAGGGAATATTTGCAGTACCTTGTATACCTTCGTTGCACGCCTTCGTATTATAGAAGTGTTAACATTATCTTAATCATAGTAACCTCGAGCTCCATACAAATCACAAGGCAAGTAAGAATTTGTTTCCATCTTGAATATATACTATTCTCATTTGTTTAAACCCCATGTCAAAGAAGTAAGAACGGATATCGAAGGAACAAAGCATTTGCATATTACATAGATCAAGGTCCACAGACAAGGCAAAATCGAGAACATTAGAACCTATGTCACGATACATCGGCAAATAAATACCGAAGCAAGAACGAGGAAATTCTAAAATCATAAATCCAAAATCACGGCAATTCACAGCAACACGAATTGAGACAGTATGACAAAGACATAACAAACAAACAAAAATGAACAAAAACGCAACAAAACTAAAGTACTAGCAGTGTGAACCCCTATAAAAACTGAGGTATCATCAGATGCTCCGGAAGGGTAAGCATGATCTGCTCCATGCGTGGCACCCGTCACACTGTCGGTGAAAAGTCCGATTTTGTCATAGTCGGTGTTAGTCAGTCCGGTAACAAACTCTGGATCTACCCAAAGATATCTGTTCTCATTTGTGAAACAGAAACATTGTAATGGTCTGTCAAATCGTGGTTACGACCGTAAAACTTCTGAAGTGACAATTGAAACAGTGACTGAACATACCCTTGATGTATGAGTGTTGATAAAATCGCTGTACAAACTATAGGCACGGCAATAGCGAATGAGTTGTGAAATGTACACGCCATATGCCTGAGAAGTGGGAATATTACTGCTCAAAAACGGGAAGTTCACTATTGGAAAGTCGAAATCATCACGCTCGCTTGTCGTAAAGTTTTGTTTTCAGACGTCCAGAGTTGTCAATGTGGTCCAGGTATGATGCTGATGATGGTGTATCAGTGGTCTCTTTAATTTCGAGTTCATTTGGGTATATAAGATGAAGGTTATCCTTAAATTGAGATTTGTTCAATGAAAGAACATCATCTATATAACGGAAATTGAAATTAAAGGATTTGGCTAGCTTGTACTAGCCCTTGTATGAACCTGGCTTCATACGAATAAAGAAACAAATCTGCTAAAAGTGGGGCATCCCTATCGTCTGCTGGAAAACTTGTACTCTAAATTCTACAAATATGTTATCAATCAAGAACTCCAGCATTGCAATGACATCCTCCTCTGTATTCTTTTTGTGTGAATCAGTGTGATGTTTAACAAAATAGGCCCCATCTTTACCTATCACCAAATATGAATATCTTCTTTCACCTTTTTAGTACAGATAGACTGATGTATTAAATTTTAGCTTATCGTGTGGAAGAGTAGTATAAAGAGTAGAAAAATCAAATGTTTTGACACTGTTGCAGTGGTTGAGTTCAGTTGAAGATAGATATTCTAACAAGCCTTTTGAGTTTTTGAGAATCCACATCTGATTCACTCCACTTGTTGAGTATACGTTATCACTATATATCTTGAGGCCATCTTTGACTGCAGAAAGTAATGAGGTGAGGAGCTTAGAAAGGGGTTTTACATTTGGCAGACCCAGCAATGTATCTCTGTTTGTAAGGGAATTTATGTAATTTAGGTACCCAGTAGATACAAGGCAGGTTGTTCTCTTCACTCAAAGTGATACCAAAGGAAGACAATACTGATTTGTGATTGTTTAGTATGTCCTCCCTTGGTATGAGTGTGAATCAGTGTGATATTTAACAAAATAGGCCCCAAAATATATCCTCCCTTGGTTTGAGTGTTATGAATGTAACACTCAAAACTGATCAAGAGCACTCACAGTATGAACTCTCCCCACCTCCCACAAAAAAGCGAGTCAGCATGTACTGCTCCGTATCCGTAGTGACTTCGACTAAAATTCAGAGACAATTCATATAGTCACTGTGTGTTATACTTTTTTTTATTTCTTTATTTCGAATTTTGCCTGTTACATTTCTATCAATGGCTGCCATTGACAGGATCCAATGCAATTAAAGACACTATAATATTCACAATAAAAAAAAAACAATAATTACCACTATTAAAATAATTACTTCTACATCAATCATCAATTTACTTTTCAAAAATCACACAAAAAAATAACTCAAAATATTGATGAACTAATAATAACTAATACATCTTTGATATAATTATCAATGTTATATTTGGATTTATTCTTTATCTGCAGTTCAACATTAAGATTAACCTCTAATTCTTTCCAAAAAAAATTCTTAATATCAAAAAAAAAAAAAAAAAAAAAAAAAATTGACACTGATATTTTCGAATTTTATTTTACACCTCAATTTCTAAATAGCATAATAATAATGATATTTAACAACAACAACCCTTCTTTGAACCCTTATAGAAACCAAATATCATATTTTTTTTCTTGAAGTGCAAAATTTTCGGTTATATCTTTTTGTGAAGACATTATTGACAAATATGATCAAAGGATATACAATTTTACAATTATAGCCCTTTCCATAAAGTGTTTTTACCTTTTCCTGGATTGGAACTCTTCCATGAACTGGAGGTACAAACACTCGTCTCTTCCGGTTATCACTCGTCAGGTTGGCTTACAATTCAGAACTCTAAATAAATTTTATTTCTAACAAAATTAGTGCAATGTCGCAGTTAACAATGGCTTAGTAACCTAAATACAAACGGTGTTATGGACTGTGTTCAGGATGAACAGTTGATAACTGGAACTGTTTCATTGTATTTAAATGCTAAAACCAAATGATTTTTTTCGAAAAGGTCTATACAAAAAGTGTGTTTCAAAATGTTGTTTACAATAATGACATTTACCCTGTGACATGTGACAACTTGAGTATAATTCTGATCACGTGTGACAAATTAATATAAGCGTTACGCTTGTTTCTGAATCCTTATGTTTGTGTTATTATGCATAATCACTATCATGAAAGTGCGAAAGGGAAAAACGGTTGACTTGCATTCCCTGCGAAATTGACTTGTGTGTTCCAGATGTATTATGGGAAAACAAACAATCAATTAGACGAAAAACGCGGCATTTAGGTTAAAAATACAATTTTCTAATAGAAATTAGTATTTAAAAGTTGAAATATTTCAGTTATAAGCATTATTATGACTACAAAATACCTTTATATTAGAATAATTCAAAATTTGACATATTTTAAAGACATTTTAGCTACCTATGATTTGGGGTAATAATTTCATTATTAAAACATCTGTTCTTTTTACAAAACATGTCTTTCGCATTTAGCAACCTAGGTACATCGTTGTCAAGCCGCATCATATTGTTACAGCTGAAAATTGCAGTAAATGCGAAATGGTTCTGTCTTGAGAGCGAAAGTTTACTTGCACGATGGCTACAGTTTTCTTGCATGAAAAGTAAAGAAGAGCGATAGTTTACTATGATGAATTTTCAAAATAGTGCGATCGGACATAAAACTTCGTATTTCGTTTGCTAATCACCACCAAACGGCTACTTTAATATTCGATTTGTGAAAAGGGTACAATAATGTAAATAAATGCTCAATAT
>MJUU01068969.1:109205-128677 GCA_002080025.1 Modiolus philippinarum
AAATTTGTGGTTTGTTTTCCACCCGTTTCAGAATTAGGAGCAAAGGGGCCAAATTATACATTTTCACATATTGGCCTACAGTTAGTGGACGACCATTTGATTTTCAGGGGCGGGGGTCTTGGGCAATTTTGTAAATAAAGAATTTAATCTTGGTACCAGTGAAAATAAATATAATAATTCTACTTCTCATGAAAATAAATAATTTAATTTTGATTTGAAGAATATATATTTTTGTTGCAAATGGAAATAAATAAAATGAGGTGACATTGATAAAAATAAGAAATTTGTTCGAGATTTCATGAAAATAATTAAATTGCCTGGAAAAATCGCCCAAGCCCTCACCTGAAAACCCCTAAGGTTATGTTTTATCGTATTTTAATGGGTTTCTTTTCATTCACTGCTTCCAATAAACAGGGGCACACAGAGGCTTAACGGAAGAAAAGAACTTTATATATATATTTTTAGTGGGGTAGATTTTAATGCATTTGTTCCTGAAGGTCCCAAATGAAGTGTATTAACAGATAAATTAGATATGACCTTCCATTAAAAAATCGCGAATTAATCTTTCACGCTTACTTACTAAACTGACCGACCAGCCTTTTATACTGAGACCAACAGCTAACAACTCATAGGAACGACTTTATAACTCGCGGGAACGACTTGTAGAAGTCGTGGGAACGACTTAGTAACTCGTGGGAACGACTTCTGGAAGTTGTGGGAACGACTTTGCAAATCGTGGGAACGACTTTACAACTCGTGGGAACGACTTAACAAGTCGTGGGAACGACTTAACAAGTCGTTGGAACGACTTAATAACTCGTGGGAACTACTTGTAGAAGTCGTGGGAACGACTTTACAACTCGTGGGAACGACTTTACAACTCGTGGGAACGACTTTGCAACTCGTGGGAACGACTTTACAACTCGTGGGAACGACTTAACAAGTCGTGGGAACGACTTAACAAGTCGTGGGAACGACTTAACAAGTTGTGGGAACGACTTATCAACTCGTGGGAACGACTTGATAAAACGTGGGAACGACTTGTAGAAGTCGTGGGAATGACTTTTCAACTCGTGGAAAGACTTAACAACTCGTGGGAACGACTTTTAGAAGTCGTGGGAACGACTTTACAACTCGTGGGAACGACTTTGCAACTCGTGGAAACGACTTTACAACTCGTGGGAACAACTTTACAACTCGTGGGAACGACGTTACAACTCGTGGGAACGACGTTACAACTCGTTGGAACGACTTTACAAGTCGTTAGAACGACTTTGCAACTCGTGGGAACGACTTTACAACTCGTGGGAACGACTTTGCAACTCGTGGAAACGACTTTACAACTCGTTGGAACAACTTTACAACTCGTGGGAACGACGTTACAACTCGTGGGAACGACGTTACAACTCGTGGGAACGACTTTACAAGTCGTTAGAACGACTTTGCAACTCGTGGGAACGACTTTACAACTCGTGGGAACGACTTTACAACTCGTGGGAACGCCTTTGCAACTCGTGGGAACGACTTTACAACTCGAGGGAACAACTTTACAACTCGTGGGAACGACTTTACAAGTCGTGAGAACGACTTTGCAACTCGTGGGAACGACTTAACAAGTCGTGGGAACGACTTAAATTTTTTTTTCATCATGAAAATGACCCAAATAAGCTTTCTTAAATTTTGATGGTTCGTACACTCAAGAAAAGGGTGTTTTTTTTTCTTCAAGTGTGCTTCATACCTGAACATGAATATGAACTTTTTCGAATCAAATTCTGAAAGGAAGCCACAAGGCGCAATTATAGGTTGTCAGTAGTCCTTGCTTGGCTGTCGACATTTGTGACTTGTCAAAGGGTTTCGTTTAATTTATGAAGAGGTCTATGTAGTGAATTAAATTTTTTTTTAATCTGCATAACAAGTAAATTGCTCACCGGTGTTGTCAGTTATGGTTTAAGCAGTTTTTACAGTAAACACGAAATGTAATGTTTACATCTTGAAGAAAAGCATAAAGGCCCTTACTTTCCTAAAAAAAAGTCCAATCTTCCTGAAGTCTAGCCGGATAATGATATTCTTGAACTAATTTATTAGTCTGATTCAAAACATGGTACACTTGCAATTAATGTGTCACAATTTGTAGCTGACCATTGTTATTGAAACGACATTACGGGCTAAATCGACGACACTAACGATAGAAATACATGTATTTCTTTTCGAATTGCACATACGATTGCTACTTATTTACGACCCCTCTTTTTTAAGGCTTTTTCAAAACTCACACGAACGTAGATACAATTACGTAATATATCCCATTGAGTAAAAGTAATGTCACATTTCAGTGTTCTGACTACATTATATGAACTCATTACAGGATAAAATTTTAATGTCAATGCCATTCAAAAGTGAAAAGTCAAAGAAAGTCAGCACGATTTAGTTTTTTTTTCAAGTCAAGCACACCCTTTTAAAATGTACACAAAACAATTGTCTCCCCTGGATTCACCCTACAAGGGATTTTCTAAACTGTACCGATTTTTGGCATATGCTTCGATTTTTTTGAAAATCGACTTTTGAATTTGCATAGTGAGGGCCGATCGAACGAATGCGTGCGTTTTCTCGCACAATCAGATTTTAATTTTTTGTGATTTTTTTCCTCATCGATCAGTTCTTAATAAATGCCTTCCGGGTCGACATAACAACGACTTCAACTCCTATTTTGGGTTTCAGTGTCTTCTGTAATGATGAGATTGAAAGAAAAACTACTTGCTATTTTATCTGTTTTGTTATAATCCCGGTATTAAACGATTTTTTAATGTTACAGTAACATTTTCAGGACCTGTCCAAACCACTGCGTCCATTTTGGATTTACAAGTTTTTGGCTAGATTTTGAAGAGTTCCTAATTCAAAGGGTAGATAATTTTAGTCAACCGGGTTTTTGACTGCAGTGAAGACATGGATGTAGCGTTGCTCGACAATTAGCAAAGAATTCCGCTCAAACCGGTGCCAGGTGCCGTCTTGAACTTACTATGAGATTTATGCAAAGCTCATCGTTGAAGGCCTCATGGTGACTTCAAGATGAAGAACAACAATAAAAGCGTTGTTCCTTTGCATGTTTTACCATGTATTTGTAGAGACTTTGTCTCATGTGCATTTACTCCATATCCTTTTATTCACAATATACATCTCTTTGCTTTTACTTGAAAGCAAAATCAAAAAGATGTATGCTCTAAAGTGTCTGAATTTTACTTTCCAACAAAATTGTCTTTTTGTAACAATATAAAATTATACAATTTACTACTCCAAATACTGCCTAAAATTTAATTTACAGGTAGTTAAAATGGTATAGAAAATGTTTACAGTGGACAACAATGTCTTAATTATTTAATTTGACACTAATGTTAATTAATAGAAAAAAGAAGGAAAACGGGAAATGTGTCAAAGAGACAATGACCAAAAGGGGAGTAAGTTTGTTTTTACAACAGAGTCCAGACTTTCTTATTATCACGAACATTGATGTACTTCCACAGTAAATACATGTAAATATCTTTCAAGTTAAATGGCAAATGGAGATGGATAATGATAAAAGTATCAAGATAGAGCTCCACCGAATTCTTTATTTTTGATCGCCAAGGAGAAATCAACTGTATAACAGATGAGGGAATTACAGGAACAATTGAGTAATATCTCAAGTTCGAGTATGTATGACTCTTAACATAAAAGACACAAACTGCAATTAATTTAGAAGGCTCTATTGTATACGTCTGTGCAGAAACTTTAAACAATCTCATAGTTTTGTATAATTTAAAATGAATTTTCTGAACAATTAATTTTGACTAAAAATATATAACCTTCTCAAACTCCTACCTACTTGGTGAGCATGGGCAAGGAGGAAGATGAGTAATGTATTTTACAGGTAAATGTCGCTGAATTTATAAAATATAATGTCGCTGAATTGATAGGCTTTTTGTCGCTGAAATGATAATGTCGCTGAAATGAAAAAAGTTCAAAATGTCGCTGAATTTATCATCTCCGTATTAAAAAAATGAACTGTATCAAAGACTCGTTGTATCTCCCTCATGCACAGCTCTGTCCTTAGCTGATTTTGGCTTTACATTTAGATCATATTGGTTGTTTGTTCTCTATCAGTTTTTGAACATCTTTAGGTTTATGGTCTTTCAAACGTTTAGATTTTATCTGCACTGAAGAGACATAAGTTGTCGAAATGCGCATATGCAGAAAATAAATTCACAGTAACTTCGGTATTTAGTTATTTATAGTATGGCTTCACTATTGGGGGAGATTCTTTAAGATTAATGAATCAATACACACACCTTCATGATTAATTATGCCACTCAAATTTAAAAGATACAAATGATCATTCCTTTGGATAATAAAAAGGGGAAAATATTAGTTGCCATTGTAGACCAAAAGAATGTCTTTACATTTAGACATGCTGTACATTTTGTGATACAGTTTTATCAATTGATTAACCCCTGATTAAAATATTGCCTTTTATACTGTTCATCATTTGGGACAGGACAGATTAGATTTCTTAACTTGTTCTAACTTATTTTCATTTTATTAGGATTTTTTAATGAAAATCACGCAGTAAAATGGGTGGTTAATTATTATGCCATGACCTACTAGTATTAAAGTCTGATTATATATCATTTTCTCTGTTAACCAACCTCTATGTTTGTATAAAAGGAAATGGTAATGCAATGTTATACAGTGAAATGCATGAAATACATACATTTTTGTGATAGCAATGCATTGAATTACCATTACATGTTATGCAGAAATTTGTGCATTTCACATTACATTGAATTACTTGAAAATATGTAATACATTGCAATGCATTACCATTACACATTAGCATTACCCCGTGCATGATGTAAACATAGATATATTGAGCAACTTTGGCCAACGTGGACCTAAATTTCGCAAGTCTGTACTTTGCTTTAAAAAGTCTGCTACTGCTGACAAAAGTTGAAAATTTGGATTCAAATTTGTTTTAATTTATTCAGTGGCTGATCTTGAATAAAATTTGGATACATAATATTTATTGATGAAAATAAGTCATTCTAGCAGAGTTTTACTTGGTACAATTTAGCGCAAAATGTATTTCATTACCAATTTCATTTGAACTTCAATATTAACAAATCATAAAGAAGTGAGATGTGGGCACTATAAACAGGGGGTGAGAACAATATTTGGCAAATATAAGAAAAGTATGGCAGTAATTCTCTACAAATACATGATAATACGAAGCAATGGGACAACGCTTTTATTGTTGTTCTTCATCTTGAAGTCACTATGAGGCCTTAAACAATGAGCTTAGCAAGTTCAAGACGGCTCCTTGCACCGGTCTCGGCCAAATTCACTGAACATGTATTCTTTCATATTTCTTTTTACTGACATTCAAAAAAGACCACTTGAAGTTAATTCACACACTTAGAGGTGCTATTCTCGAGAGATAAAGTGCACATTAAATTTCTTTCATATACTTATTCCTGCAAAATTTTCAACAAAAATGTCTAACGGACTGTTTCTGTCGTTGTTCACGTTTTTCTTTTGTTTTTTATTTTTGTTTTTCAGTGCAGTTCTCTGGTAGATTATGCAATTATAATTATAATTGTAATTTTCAGCTATTGTAGATGTATCCTATTATCTGTTTTTATTTCATTTAGTTCTGTGGTGCATTTGAAACTTACTAGCATTAGAAACTTGACACTTGAAAAGTAATCATTACCGCAACATGCCCATGATTTTTAAATGATCTAAAATGAATTTTATCATAGAGCTGTGTATTACATTGTGTCCTGTACATGTCTGTTCTGTTCATATCAAGTCGTCTTTAAATAATATATATATATATATATACATTGTATTTTAAAGCAGTATTCTTGCTTTTTGTTTTATTCGTTATACCGGCATGCTTATATTAAGAACACGTAGGCAATTTTCTGTTTATTTTCTTCCTGTTGTATTTTTCTTGCAAAAAAGGATGGGCTGGGGAAAACTGAATGATGTTGGTAGGAGTCATTGTCAAACAATCAATTCTTTTGCTAGTGCCGGTACCAGGTTCGGCTTTCCCGAGTTCCTATCGTTGTTTACGGTTGTCTTTTGTCTTATTTGTGTTTTTCCCTGGAAAATTGTAGCATATGATTGTAATTTTCAGCCATTGTAGACGTTTCCTGTTATTCCACATATTTCCTTTAAAAGTAATATAATTTGATTTACAGTTAATGTACTAACATGGTGTTGCAAACATCTTTGGTGCAAATGGTCTACTGTCTCCTTGTCCAGTCTTGGGTTTGGTCAGCCGTTCGTTGTTCTCCATTCGCCGTTGATTTCATCTCAACGTTATCAAGTATCATGTCAGCATGTTCTATCTTATTCACATCTGCATAAACATAAAAACAGACAGTATTATAATTTGAGAGCATTGTTGATGAAGGCCAAGATTTTGAACAATAAAACGCTATTGGCAGAAGTAAACATCTTTCTTCGTACATTCTGAACGAAATTAAAAAGAAAAAACCTAAAAAGGCGGAAGGTTGGGGTGTAATTGTTCTGCATTTGACAACGAAGATTAAGTGGAATGCATTTTTCCTACAAGTAAAACTTGTCATTCCAAAGAAGTTACTTTTCATATAGTTGATCAAGTCCGCTTCTCCGTCCTTGCGACTTTGAATGCTTTCTTTTAGCTGAAAATACCTCTCGGCTGTTGTTAAAATAACAGTCTAGAAGACTTTCAGGTTCATATTCTTCATCTTTTTTGAGAACGTGCAAACAAAAAAAAGTGCCCAGATATTTGTCGAGCTCCTCCTTGGGTATTTCTTCAATTTTGCGCAATTCGTTGTTCCCTGCAACCACTCACATAATATGTTCATGTCACTTTTGGTCTTCCTTTTTGTATTTTCATTTTGCATCGGTTCTATAGAATTATTAGTGTCATCGGACGAGATTGGAAAGAAACGCTGATGCTGGTCTTCTGTGTCCCCTACAGAAATATTCATATTTGTTCTGATTTTTGGTTGACAGTTAACCAGAAGTGAATTTTCGGGGCAAAATATGGGAATTTGAGGACGAATATCGATATTCGCCTTGAATGCAAGTAACCTAATGAGACTTCCGGCTATCAATTGATATGCAAAAACATACATATTTCTATTTAACATATTATAATGTACATTCTTCTATAGTTGAGTGCTTTTCTAAGTTGTGTATTCGTTTTACATAAGTTTCCCAACCCGTTTCCTGGTATATAATTGTTGTGTTAGCAATATCAACTATCCTTGCAGATTCAAAATTTACTTGTTGTAGATTTATAGGATTAAAATTTCGAAAGTTATCCCAAAAGCCAAATATGTACAAATAAACAATTAAAGGATATAGAGTAAATATACCTGGCACAAAGTCGCTACAAAAAACGTGGTAAAACCAAGAAATGAAACAACGCTTTTATTGTTGTTCTTCATCTTGATGTTACTATGAGACCTTCAACAATGAGCTTTACTCATACTTCACAGTAAGCTCATGACGGCCCATAACACCGGTTGGGGAGGACGATGTCCTACAACTCTACAACCATGTTATTTTCCCCCATGGATAAATATAGTTTCTACAACGAGAACTAAGTTGAATATAGAATTTCTCACATGGAGTTAAATAAATTTTGCAAATGTTTAAAAACGAGGCTTGCCGAGGGGTATGTTCCGATTTGGCGGAAATTTCAAGAGAGTTGTTCTCTCACTAGAGACGAGAAATATTTTTATTACACCGGTCAGGCGTTGGTTAAATTTAATTTACTAAAAATTAGAGAAAGTTAACTTGCCAATTCTTGCAATCGCTGTTATCTGATGTATATGTAACAAAAACTAACAGAAGACAACCACAACATATAAACGACCAAAGAGACAACTGCAAGAACTTGGCATGATGAAATCATGAGATATTGTCACTATAAACAGACGGTCAGAATAACATTTTTACAAAAATTATACAATCAAAGTATTATAGTGTCCATATGAGAAATTCTTTCAAGAACTAGTACCAAGGTCTTTCGGTTCATTTGGAATTTCAGTCAACGCAAAGACCCTAAATGTTTTCTTGCATTATAAATAATATTTTCAATATACTCGCGTCACTTTGTATCTTGTTAGAAAGTATAACTCCACAGTTGTTTGGGTATTGGTTAATTAAAAATGTCTGAGACCACAGTACTGGAAAATACCATTACTTTTGTTTTGTCTGGATAAGAAAAGTTTCGATCAAATATTTTACTTTATGTAGGTCACCATTTATACCATTATTAACCTCTTCTTCACTTGAATATTTCGTATATGTATCATCTGCACAAAGTCGAGTACGAACATAATATTAGCTAAGCTATGGAATAGCCAAGCTATATAGATAGTTCTTGGGGGGAATTGAGGAGTACGCTTGCGCAGTGAGGAGAACGCATGCGAAGAAGACTATTGACCAATAGGAATTTCAGATTCTTGAAAATCAAAATGGCGTCCAATTTCGTCATGATAAAACGGGGCGGGGTTTAATGTGGAAGTTGAAAAGTATTATAAAAATTTACTATAGGTGGTACTGGGACAGGTTTGTAGAGGATGATGGGATTGGTATTGCAATATCGCTTAGCCAGATTTATAAATATAGATATAATAGAAAGAATAAGAACAGTAATGTATAAATTTAAAACCAAAAGTTAATAAGTAAAGATAAGGTGTTGTGCAATAATCAATAATATACAAATACTATAAAAGACTTTTCAATTGTGTTAAACAAAGCGTGATTGTAGTTTGTGGAGATACCTAGGCCCGGGTACTTAGGCAATGGAGAACGAAAGGTGGAAAGAGATAGAATTGCGTTTTTTGCGGAAGAATAAAGAGCTACCCTAGGAGAATGCAAAAACAAAAACAAACAAAAAAACAAAAGCACGAAACTACTTTGAGTTGCTGTTGGCAAAAAATTAGATGTTTGATCGAATCAGTGACTGTTTTGTCACATGTGCAGACCAAAAGAAGAATTACAAAGGAGTACCGAGAAAGGCTTACTTCAAGTATTGATTTGAGTATACAAATACATCATGAGCCACCACACCCTTGTCAATCAAACACGCAATTTTCTATCCGTATCGTTTTTATTTCATAAAACCATTATCCGATTTATATCATCCACTTATGTTTATAAAGTCCCCTCGTGTTTTCTAGTTGTAATATGCTTGAACGACTTTGTACACAATCATCGACATAAATATAATCATCAATATAAATGATCATAAATAATTTATCAAGCCCAGTACAGAATGAAAGAGTTGTCACACACAAACACTTGAGACGAATATATGTATATCCTGTCATGAGTTACAAGCATATATATATATTAAGTACGCAATTGATCAGTCAGGAATTAAAATGTATTTTTCTAGCGGGTGCACTCCAGACAAGGAAAGCAATTTACCATGTTGAAGTTTTGACATATTCTTCATGATTCCGTTAAATTGGCTTTAGGATCCAATGACCTAAAGATTTTGCAATTATACTGGCCTCTCACTGATACTGCCGATGTCTACTGAAATCCATGATGATTCTTTACCAAACCCTTCGGGAAGTTTTGAATTTGATTATTATTCCGTAGTGCGACAGTGTTTTACCAGCAGACTAGGCTCCTTGAGCTAGCCGGCAATTTAGCGGCGAGCACTCCTCGACCCATCTTTCTAAATTACGTTTTGTCTGTTCTTTCCTTTTCAAGATTGTGGTCTTAGAGTTAGTGGTCTGCCTGTATTGGATTTTATTTGTATGTTTATTATACTATAGGGAAACGGGATAGAGAAAGGGGAGGTTTGGGTACCCATAAACCGGTTTAACCCCAACGCTGGCTATTGCCAGTGCCGGTACCAAGTCCGGCTATCCCAAGTTCATATCGTTATCTATGTTTGTCTTTTGTCATTTTATCGTTTTTCTTGTGCAGTTCCCTGGTTGATTGTGACATGTGATTGTAGTGTTCGTCCATTGTAGGTGTTTCCTGTTATCTTTTTTTTTGCTTATTATTTTTATAAAAAAGAATTACTTTTTATTTTACCTTAAAACAACAAGATAATTTTAATATAATATCTTATCGTTCGTTGCTTGGTACAGTAAAGTAAGTGAGAACCGAACCGTCAGTCAAAGAACGAACAATCCATGGACAAAGGCAACATCGGAAACATTATGAAATAAGGACACCACTTGAGTACGGGACAAAAAAGAAAAACGGCGACACACATACAGATGAACAACACGGACCCAATAAAAACCATGGATATGATCAGGTGTACCGGTAAAGTAAGCATCTCCTGCTTCTTATAAGACACCCGTCGTGTTGAACATGTCAGCTCCGGTAGTAAAGTCAAATCCGATAGAGTAAAACAAACTTTAGTTGTAGAGGGAAAGATCTGTTGTCATCTGGGAAACAGATATCCAGTAACGATCGACAAGATCGTGATGTCGGCCGCAAAAATTCTGTAGTGATGACTTTAAGTTTTTGGTGACGTACCCTTGTTTAAGTAGTCTATTTGTAAGCAACTGGGCTCTATCAAGGGAGTCGCTGTATCGACCACAAGATTCGGATTTTGAGGTGTTAAATGATTTTAACACCTCAAGTATTCACTCTATGTACTGAGTAATCACATTTCGACTTAATAATTTTCCTGCAATATCGGTTGACTCTCCAAATTTTGGGCGACTCCAACTCTAAACTTAAATGAAGGTTTGAAGATCTTATGGTGGCTTTGAGTTGTTATTACTCCCCTTTGGGTCGTTGTCTCTTTGACACATTCCCCGTTTCCCTTCTTTTTCCTATTGCTTTGTGTCTATAGGAGTCTAGTTGGTTTGCTTTATGTCTATAGGAGTCTAGACCGTGTTTTTAGCATGTTTCAAGATGGTGGGTATATATTTTTATCTGAACATTTAAACTTGTTTTTGTCATTAACTTATGTGGATATGCAGAAACTTAATTCACAGTGACTTCGATATTTTGTTATTTAAAACATGTTTTAGGTTTAACTTAAAACCTTGAGGTTCTGTTTGACCTATAACATGTTTGAGAATTAAAAAAAACAGACCTTAAGTTTTAATTGATCAATCAAGCAATCAATGTACACAGTATCCTTTTTTATTCCATCTAATATTTATTGAAAGTAGTTGCTAGAAATTACCGCATTATTTTTTCAAATGATAATTTACAATATATCTCTAATGCCTTATATCAGTTTATGTGTCATCATATAGTCGGGTTCGAAGAAACAGTAAGAACTAAAAGACTATTACTAGCAATATTGGATAATGTGCAATCGAGCAAAAACGACACCAATATTATAAGTGGAAGCTTTGGTGAAGTACTTGAAATGAAAGAAAGTGATTTTGACATTATGCATGTACAAAAACATATACAAGTACATACTAACATTTTGGAATTTGAGTGGAATCCTTCAACAATACACCTTCTGGTAAGAGCTAGGATTCGGAAAATTAACAGTATTATACAGCCCGCATATCAGTATTTTAAAAATATGTGAAAATTGTGGAGGTACTTTATATTTATCTAATCTAATAAACTTGTAAAGGAACAGTTAAAATTGAACACACCTTTTTATATAAAAAACGTAACAGACGTTACGCATGGACCATGTTTTTCCTGTACACCTTAAATCATGGATAGATTGCGCTGGACGCTGGTAAATAAGAGCAAATCAGTCATGGCCAAGATCTGACATCAAAAAAAGATAATTGAACATGGAGTTCTCTTTGTTCCGATTGGAGATAAAGGTTCCAATAATGAGAAAATAGAGAGACGCATATCATTTTCTGTAGGAGAAAAGTTTTTAGTATATTAATTCTGTCACATACAACTTCTATGCTATGCTTTGATGAAAATAATTTTGAAAGACATAATAAATAGCGAAAGTGGATGTAAAGATCTTCTTTGCTCGTACTATATTAAAAATATTCTATTCCGGGTATCAGAAGAATTACCATCTTCTATCTGGAAACCAGACAATCTGATACCATGTTTGATGCAATGCTTTAATGCAATTGAATATTATAAGTATATCAAAGCGATTTTGTATACCAAGTCACATAAAATGAAGACTTACTTTAAGCTTGTTGTGGCCAAATGGTCCCTATGCTTCACGGAAATGGCTACATTTACGGAAAGAGATCATAATAAAATGGTGTATAAAAATTACAAACTGTGCCAGTTTTACCTGTTACAACATATACATTGCGATGCTGGTTCTAGTTGGTTACAGCCAGCTTCATTGTATTACAAGATAAAACAATACAAAAGAACGTTAGACATTCTGTCTTATGCTCTGTCAAAGTTTTCACACGACAAGATATTAGAGGATTCCAAACTTTCATGCACTCAGCGTAAACTATTAAAGTCAAACATATTACAAAAAATGGGCTTGATCAGAATATTCAAATTGCTACGTTTTCATCACGTGTTTTTCAGTGGTACTTCTCCTTTATTGCCACTAGAACTAGAAAGAAGAGGTAGACAATATATTTTTGTAACACCTGTGATGTTTGCACATTTTCTTGCATGCCTGTGTCATTTTCATATTGGCGATCTCAGGGAAGCAAGAATCTCAATGGAAGATTTTCCCTTCTTTTTTCTATTTATGGCGCCAAACTCGGCATCCATTTAACACATTTAAATCCCCCCAAATGACAATTAAACATGAACAAACAATAAAGTTTATTTACTTACACTTGAGAGCAAATAAAATTTGGAAATTGTTTATGAATACTGGTTATAGCGAATATTAATTTGACGAACAACGCTAGCATGATGCCAGCTTAATGATGCAGTGGTTTGTTTAGGTTGCAGTCATTGTCGCTGTTTCTTTTTAAGAGAGGTATGGCCATTTACCCGTGAATTTATTTCCTTCAACATACTAATTTTGCGAATGAATTAAAACTTCTTGAAAACTGCTAAAGAGATTATCTGTTATATACACTATCAGAACAAAATCAATTCAAATGCATTTTTTTACATTTAGATAAAAGTTTCAGCCACTGAACTTGCAACTTGTATGCAATTTTGACAGATTTTGATAATTTCTTAGGTTTTTGGTAACATTCGTTGCTTAGGACCTCCAGAACCAAAGTAAACTTATTGCCATTTAAAAGGGCAAATGTTTATACGTTCGCAGCAAAAAATTGATTTTGGTTCTCGGTGTCCTTTGAGTAGTACCATCTTCTCAAACACTGTAAAAAAGTTAAAATTGACACAAAAGGCTATTTACAGCCATAGTCTACCGCTAATAAGACTTAATGGCCATACTTCTTTGAATTCTGCCATCAGTTTGTACTTACTGCTGCTTCATACCATCATTAAAAATGGGAGCACACTTGACAGAAAAAAAATGAAGAAACAATGAACCAAATGATATGCAGAAACATGGTATCCTTGATGACCACTAGACAAAAATGAAAAAAAGAATTGCTGAAGATTGATTAAAATTTAAATAAACATGTATATTTTAAATATTGAAAATATGAAACTAGAAAAAGGTGATCTGCTGATCACAAAAGATAACCCCGCCCATAGGCAATCCTAGAAGTTTTCATCCGCAACATCCGGAAACTAAAAAAATGAACATATTTGCCTAAATCAAGGGTAATAACTCTGGAGCGCTTAATACCATCACTATCAAAACCAAACTTGATCTGTTTTTTATGAATAATAAACTTGTCCCAAAATATTAAAATTGTCTCTCAAAGCAAACTGAAGTTATCATCCGGAAACCAAAAAAATTATAGATTTTGCCTACATCAAGGGCAATAACTCTGGAACCCATAATACCATCATAGTCAAAGCCTAACTTGACCTGTATTTTTTAATAAGTAGCCTTGTCCAAAAATATTAAAATTTTCCCTCAAAGCAAACTGAAGTTCTCATCCGGAAACCATCAAATTTACAGATTTTGCTGAAATAAAGGGCAATAACCCAGGAACGCAAAATCCGATTAGACATATACTGTTACGATGTGCAAATCTCCATACCGATGTAAACAGACTTGTCTGTAGTAAGACATACATTGGTACGGCCCACGGCTCCCAATATTATGTTCCTGTTCTCAGTGTACGTCCTGTGAGGAAGGCATGTTGAGGTATAATGCCCCGAGGGTTTCATTTTATTTCTTTGTTTATTTTGGTCAACACACAGACAGCGGACATTTGTTGTTATTTACATCTAGTTCAATTTCCGGTTTCATTCCAAAGAAGTTGAAGGTCGATTATTTTGGAATGGCGTATTACGTCTTGTCCAAGGAACATCGAATTTTACATACTTTTCTTTGTTGATATGATGAATAAAGTTCACACGTAGTTAGCACGATCCTTTACCTACAACATTTATGTTATTACCATTGGTGAAATACGTGCATAAGTGTGCACGGCATTGAACAAACAACTAGGGGTAGATAATACTCGCTGACATCTTGACGGCCAGTCGATTTTGATTGGTGTTTCTAATGAAGCTGAATCTGAGCTTCGATAAAATCCGAGGTCTTACAAATGGCCGCGGTAAGTATAAAAACTTGCCGGTTGGCTCTGTCGGCAGTCCTTGGCTAAAGGCAGAAGACTCTGTTGCTTTGAAGTTGAATATAGGCTCTCTAGGCTACTATTAAAAAAAGCTGGCCAGGGTTATAAGATACCAAGAGAATATGCAGGATAAGGTATAGTGATTATTTTATATTTTTAACTTATTATTTTTTTAAAGGTTAAAATCTTTAAGTAAAATTAAATTATTTTTTTATTGCTCATTGAGAATTTCTAGTTTGAATACTAAAATAACATTGAATCACCTTGATCATAGGCAGATAAGCAATAGATCTGCGGGTCATTGTAAGAAATGATAATGTTAGCTGTTGAATACTGCTAGAAATTATATTTTCAAGTTGAAAATATTTTTTTTGTATAATTAAGTCATTGCTGGATCCAAAATAAGTCACCAAGTTGATCATGAGACAGCTTTAACCTGTTTTAAGGAATGGTGTAGTTGGATGCAATAAATAAATCATTTCTTACAAATCGAGTATACATTTTTAATTATTTAAAGATCATCATATAACTGTTATAAATTTTATTAATGTCTTGCTGATAAAGTATAAAATTCTTAGATAATATAGGGATATATTATACCTTACCTGCATTAGAAGCTCAATTTAATTAGGAGCTTGTTCAGAAATATGTCTTGATATATTGAGACTAAGGTAAAGAATTGAAATTATGGTTAAATGTTTTGGGACAAGTTCAGTAAATGAAGTCGTATAACTGCCGTATAATTCACATATATTGGATGACACATCCAATATATGTGAATTATACGGCAGGTCCAAAGTACTGCACTGAATTTGTACGCATAGTTACAGACTCTTGATATTTTATTGATTTATAAATAAATAGTTGAATTTATTAAGAATCTTGCATCCTATATAGTCACCACAAGCTGGTATCTTGACGGACCCTTATATGTTAAGTCTATTGTACACTTCCTTTGAGTACATAGGTGTAACCTTAGATGGTTTGAATTAGACACTAAGGTCCCACTTGTATATTCTCCTTTATGGTGTAGAATTGTTATCTCAGGTGGTCCCATGAACGTTACACAATGCAATTTTATATCTAGTTAAAAACCAGTGTAATTCTTTCGTACACCCACGTAGCAAATTGGTGGCATCGGTGGGATCTAATGCAGATTTTCTGAAAGAGAAAAAGTATTTTATGTAATATTCAAGTGCCAGTGGTGACTATATTAAATTTTCATATAAAACCTTTATAAAATATTTTGATAAATAGATAAATTAAATAATAAAAAAATGGAAGAAAATTCAGGTGTAATAGAATTTGGACCAGGGTCAGGCTCAGCTAATGATAGTGCAGATACCGAGGTATTTAGACCTCATCAAAATGTTGAAAATGAGCATCGCCAAAATCATGGCGATGAAAAGTTTGACAGAATGCTTGATACATTTTCTAGACAAATAAACAGTCTAGGCGAAAACTTAAATAGAGGATTTGATATGATGCATAGAGAAATGAGACATTTTATGGGTTCAATTGATGAAAGAGTGGAAAAAATTCATGAAAGGAGTATGCAAGGATTAAACCTGCTTGAAAATATATTCACATGGGGAATTCACAGATGGTAGAAGGCAAAGCATTAGTACCCCAATTGATAGAAATGTAAATTTTAACATTGAACCAGAGATTCGTGACAAAACTAATGTAAAAATGAAACCACAAAATTTTACTTGTGATGAAGATTTAGATGATTACCTTGCTCATTTCAATTTAGTAGCTGATTTAAATGGATGGGGCTATAAAATTAAGTCTTTATATTTAGCAAGTTCATTGACAGGGGATGCAAGGGGTTATTAAATGAGCTGCAACAAATGAGAGAAAGGACTATAATAAGATAGTCAATGTTTTGAGTATAAGATTCGGGTCTTTAAATAGAGCTGAGGTATATAGAAGTGAATTGCAAACGAGAACTAAAAGGCGTGATGAGAGTCTGCCTGAAATGGCACAATCTATAAAGAAATTGACCCGAAAAGCATACCCAAGTGCAAATTCAGATGTGATTGAAACTTTAGCTAGGGATAATTTTATTGATGCGATTCCCTATAAGGAAGATAGAATAAGGTTAAGAGAAGTATGCCCAAAGTCTTTGGTAGAGGCCGAGGAAATAGCTGTACGACTGGATGCAGTCCATGTTTCTGATAAAAACAGAAATTCAAATGACAGAAGTAGATGTTAAGAGTATAGATATTAAGAAAAATGATCAAGATAAAATTTTAGAAAAATTAGAGAAATTAGATACAAAAATTAATTCTGTATCAGAAGAAGTAAAACAGCTAAAACTAAGACATTTAATGACAGACATGGTCAGGTTCAGACACAAAATTTTGGTAGGCAACAATACAGAAATTTTGGCAATGAAAATGGCAATAGGCAAAATTTTCAAAGAGAAACCTTGAGACAAAATCAAGGCATGACTAATGACAGATATTTTAAGACAAATGGTTTGGAAAACAGGAAATTGTCGACTTCAGGGAGGGAGGTTTGACAAAGGAACACTGCCCCCAGAAAAAAATTTTAAGAAATATACTCAATCAAGAGGGTGGTTATTTTATTTCTGCAAAAATAAAACAGAATTTTATTAATTTATTGGTTGATACGGGAGCAAGTATCAGTATTTTGGATAAGAAAATCTTTGACAATTTGGATTGTCAAGAATATCAAATTGTCAAAGTGAATATGAATTTGTTAACAGCTACTGGAGATAGTTCTCCATTTTATGGAAAAGTCAAAATTGATATATTGATAGGGAATAAAAGCTATCAACATGATTTTTTGTTGGCAGATATCAAAGATGAGGCCATACTAGGTATGGACTTTCTGACAAAGTATAAATGTGATGTACTGTTAAGCAAAGGTTATAAAGAAAAAATGCCATGTTTTTGTACGAAAAATAATTCAAAGGTGTCCTGTTGCAGAATTGCAATAACTATAAGAATAATTTTACACCCGGAGTCAGAAATGATTGTTCCTGGTAAAATAATAGATAGCATTAATAGAAATTTAGCAGGTTTAATAGAACCTAACAAAGATTTTGAAGATAAGAAAGGCATTTTAGTGGCTAGGGCTGTTGTCGATTTGAAAAATGATATAATTCCGATTAGAATGATAAATTTTGATATGCATGAAAAACATTTGTGTGAAGGCACAGTGGCCGCTATTTTTGAAATGGCAGAAATTGAAATAATAAATTTACAGAATGCAGCAGTGTACAGCATGTCTGCAAGCATTCATAATACAAAAAGCTCTATTCCTGAGCATCTGACAGAATTATTTGATGAAGCTTAAGAAAATTTTTCTTTAGAACAGGTAGAAAAGTTAAAAGTATTTTTAATAAAACAGCAAGCAATATTTTCTAAATCACCTGATGATATTGGTTGTACTGATATTGTTGAGCATAATATTGACACAGGTGATGCTAAGCCTGTAAAATAAAGATCATATAGGATACCCTTGTCTAAACACAAGGTTGCAGAGACAGAAATACAAAATATATTTGATAGAGGTATAATAGAGCTCTCGTATAGCCCATGGTGTGCACCTATTGTTATGGTACAAAAGAAAGATGGGGCTAGGGTACGGTTTTGTAGTGATTTTCGTAAATTAAATGAGGTTACTATAAAAGACTCGCAACCTGTGCCTAGAATTGATGACACACTTTCTGCATTAGCAGGAACAAAGCTATTTACAATATGTGATCTTTTAAGTGGATTTTGGCAAGTGAAGTTTTCAGAAAAAGACCGTCCAAAGACAGCATTCTCCACAGAAGGGGGTGGTCTTTGGCAGTTCAGGGTTATGCCTTTTGGAACTTGTAATAGCAGTGCAACGCTTGAAAGACTTATGGAGAGAGTTTTGGTGGGCTTATCATGCAAAATATGTTTAATTTACATAGATGATATTATTATATTTTCAAAAACTTTTGAAGAGCATATTGAAAGATTAGACCAGGTATTCACAAGACTTGGTGAAGCTAAATTTAAATCGAGTCCTAAAAAATGTTATTTATTACAAAAGAAAGTAAATTTTTTGGGTCACACAGTAAGTGAAGATGGCATTCCAACAGAGGAGGCAAAGATAATGGCAGTCAAAGACTGGCCAGTGCCTAAATCTGTTAAACAAGTTAGAAGTTTTATAGGATCTTGCTCCTATTATAGACGTTTTGTACCAAAATTTGCTATGATTGTTAGACCATTGCATAAATTGACAGAAATTAGTCAAAAATTTATTTGGGATGAAAATTGTCAAAAGGCATTTGACGATCTGAAGGAGGCACTGATTACTTCTCCGATATTGTCTTATCCCCAAGAAAAAGGATTATTTATAATTGGTACTGATGCAAGTAATGATGGTATGGGAGCTGTTTTAAGTCAAATACAGAATGACGAGGAGAGAGCTATTTCTTATTATAGTAAGACGTTTTCAAAAGCTGAAAGACGCCATTGTGTGTCAAGAAGAGAGTTGCTAGCAGTGATAAGTAGTATAAGGAATTTTCATTATTATGTCTATGGCAGACGTTATTTGGTCAGGAGTAACCATGGAGCCTTGAGATGAGTAATTAATTTTAAAAACCCAGAGGGACAAATTGCAAGGTGATTAGAGATATTAGGAACCTATGATTTCAAAATTGAACATAGGGCAGGTAGGGTGCATATGAATGCGGATGCTCTAAGTAGACGTCCATGTATTGAAGTTGATTGTACTTATTGTACAAAAGCTGAAGAAAGGTATGACCGAAAGGAAGACATAGAAACAGATAAGAAGGGAGTTGTGCAGAATAAGTTATAGTCCATGGGCTGGAATAACCCCCAGTGCACCCCCCCCCCCCCCCCCCCC
>MJUU01068971.1:23635-42517 GCA_002080025.1 Modiolus philippinarum
AGTTTGGAAAAAATAAAATTTTGAATACTTAGAATTCTGAAATATGATTCCAATTTTGGAAAATTTCCTGAAAGTCTCAAAGACCATTTATATTTTGGAATTCTACCTAGCAACCATACTGTTAGGATTTGTTTCTATTAGGGCAATCATTTTCACCAATCATATTTCAAAAATATTTGATTCCAATTTTGGTAAATTTCCTGAAAGTCTCAAAGACCATTTATATTTTGGAATTCTACCTAGCAACCATACTGTTAGGATTTGTTTCTATTAGGGCAATCATTTTCACCAATTCGATCTAGAAAATAATTGATTCCAAATTTGGTAAATTTCCTGAAAGTGTCAAAGAAAACTCCTTTTTGGAAATTCTACCTAGCAACCGTATATTCTTGTATTCTTCCTCTTAGTAAAAATAGTAACTATCAATAATTTTTTTTAAGATGTTGAGGAAAATTACCCCAAAGGTCTATAACAATTGTTTTCTGTGTCAAACAGGTGAGTGCGGGAATGGCCATCTTTTTTGATGGCACCACTTCTAGTTTTTTTTTAAATCACCCTAATATAATGGTAGCTCATATTATCATGGTATGTAGCTACATAAAATTGGTGATGTCACAGTAAAAAATTTGGTTGAAATGAATGTAAATACCACAATATAATGGAGCCCATGATAAAATGAAAGCTTTGTTAATGTTGATATTGATGTTAGGGGGTCAAGTTTCCTGTTTCACGAGTGGAAAAATATTTTAGAAAAGACTCTTAAACAATTTTCCCTTTCACTGGGATTTTTTCAGCATTTTTTGCTTCACACCCAACACCCTTTCCCATATCAATAGACACTTTTTTGTCAAGATCCCGTTTTCTGTTAGTTTAAAAATACAATCCCGCTGCCTGCTTAAGCACCATTGAGACCCAAATGTTCAGGTTCATCTTAACAAACTTGACAATATGGCTTCAATGTTAATGTGGTTTTATGCATGAGCAGAGCAATGATAAGACAAATTATCATGGTGTTAAGGCTGGCACTACATAGCTATGCAATAATTAAATTACCTTTTCAAGAAAATAAGGTAAAAACTTACCTGACAAAAGCAGTGCATTTTATTTCCATCTCTTGCAACATCCAAAATAAAACTATCTTGCAAGATTTGTTTGAAATAATCCCCTGACTATCGTGATTATTACCTTTTTGTTGATTTAAATGCATAACTTACCCACTGGGGTAGAAGTGCGTATCGAGAATTTCCTTATTCATGTGAATGGCATTTAATTTCTATAGATGCGGCTCGATTAAGTGCCTGATTGGCGTTAATAACAAATTGACTGCAAAAAGGTGCACATTTATGCCAATCAGGCACTTAATCGAGTCTTATCTATAGAAATTAAATGCCATTCACGTAAATAAGGAAATTCTTGATACGCACTTCTACCCCAGTGTTTACTGTATAACGTAGGGGTCATCTCAAATGTTTATCTGTCTTTGTTTATTTTTGGATCTTTTCAAACACGGAGAAAAAATGCACAGCACAAACAAAACATTGTATTGAAATTATTTTTTAAATATGAATACAAAATTACATATCTATGCAGTGCCAGCCTTGAAAGTTTATAATGTTTTATAATTTTGTCTGTATGCATGTTAAATCTACCACCATAAATGGAGACTTGGAGCACGAGTTGTTATGATGAACCTTAAACATATAAATACAGTGCAACTTGATGGCTCAAATATCAGTCAAGTACTTAACCTGTATGAGTTATTATAGAAAAATAACATGCATGTGTTATTACTAAGGGAAAAAATTGATAACATATGTATGTTACATGCTTCAAATAGACATTATGCAGTCATAGTTTTGTTATAAATGTATACCATTTTATTATTGTCATTATTGTCTATCAGCATGCTAGGAGTTAAAATCATAGGACTTTTCATAGTTTGCCAATATTGCAAAATAAACATATGTTATTACAGGAAAAGTATGCCTGTAATAATAGAAGGGTGTTATTACAGCTACTCTGCATCACTTAAAAGTGTTTTCCTCAGACCAGAATAATGCCTAATCAAATTAAATTTTTATTTATAGTAATGTATCAAAATCAAAGCATATCAATAGGTTCTGCGCAAGTTTCTTAGTAATTCCCAAGTGTCTAATAATTTTAACTAATAAATATTTAAGTCATATGTCTGTAATAACTAAGCATTGTTATTACAACTAAAGTTATATCATTTAATAGCCTGTTCTCATTGATTATCCATGGTTCATCAAAAGTGTTTTAACTTAATTGAAAACTGATTTACCCAGGCTAAATAATTAGTTTCTGCGCAAAGGTCTAAGCAATTCCCAAGTGACCAAAAAAAGGTAATATATTTTAGGTTGCTACATACATATGTTATTACAGAATTAGGAATAAAGAGCAGATAACTCAAAACAACATCTGTAATAACACATGCATGTTATTATTATGTTAGGTACTTGACTGAATATATACAAAGGTACTGATGAAAATAATTCAAGCTAACATGGCTTATGGGGTGTTCAAGATATCAAGGTCAATGATAAAGGGGTTTGAGACATCCATGGGGTTTGAGCTTTTGCAGTTCTAGTCATCCCAGTTCAATAGTATTTTTTATCATATACTTAGACTAAATAAAAGCTAATTTTCACCATGAAATAAAATTATGTGTTTTATAATGAAAATCACTGAAAGGACAGGTTTAAAAGCTGTAATTTTACAGTTAGCACCCGATAAAGCTTTATCACGCTTACTTCCGGAATTCTTCGTCACTTCTCATAGGCTTATCACATGCGAGTTCTGGTGTTTCCATGAAATATTTTGACGTCACAGTATAAAATCTTCTATGACGTCACAGATTGAACCAATTAAGCCGAAGTTTAATCTGTTCATCCCGTTGTCCCCTTTCCTTAAGAGTTCGCTTTTAATGAAGTTTTTTTTCCCTGAAAAAAAACAAACTCACGTTGTCGGGAAACATTACATTTGTACTGCGCTGCGAAACATAATCCGTAAACATTGCATTTCTATAATATCCGATTCTCAAGGTCTTCAAAGAAAAATTTTATTTTTGGACAATGTACATATCTGAGTTATCAAGGTATTTTTTTCAGCTATTTTTTATTATTGTTGAAGTATATTACATGTCATTTTTCATATTACGTCCTTCATCAGCCCTCGGTCATATATCATCCTGCGAGGATGATGGCTCTCAGGCTGATATTTAGACCTAGCCAGACCTAGGGCTAGGGCTGATAAAGGGCCTGATATGAAAAATGCCATGTAATAATCTATATATTTCCTGACTTTAAAAATGGTGAATAAATGGATGTGATTACCACATTGATTTGATAGCTCATTTTGGAATAAATAAAGAAAGGGTGTCGAGGAGGAACTCAGCTCAGCTCAGATAGCAGCAGAGTCGTAACGGTTTTACATTTCGTATTGAACAGAAACACCGCCTTGCTTCTCATCTTGTCTGTAAAGTAGGACGAGTTCATTCAAAGCAGGTTTGACAAGTGTTATTTAAATCTATAAGTTTGATATTTCTATTGATTCAGTTCCCACTTAATTAATGAATATAGTTTTAAACAGACATTTATATAGTAAACACATTGACAAAATCGAAGAATAATGTAACTCTGTGTAATGATAAAGAGTTTGGCAAATGCTATTTTACCTATTTGGAAGTCACGTTTGAAACGAGAACACATGAGTTCACAATTTAGGTCATAAAGTTATCAAAACAGTTTTGAAAATCAGAGACATATAGATACATGTATCTACATTTCCCTGTGAACATATGGCTTCACAATTAAAAAAAAAAATTCTGCAAGAAACAGTTAACAGATAAAAATAAGATCTACAACATATTCTAAAAATTTATAGGATGGCACTGCCTAGATATGTAAAACTTGCATTGTCTCAAACTATAATTTTGAATATGTGTTTCGTGGTACATTTTTAACAAATTTTTGAAACTTTTAGGTATAGTGTGAAAACTGGTGTCCTCTCGTCCGGTGTTTCCACGCACCACCGCCCTTTAGATGTTAAAGTCAATTTTGGCAAACACAAAACGTTGTGTCAATAAGTTTACAATTTTAACTTTTAATGTTCGAAGACAAGAAAAGAAATTACAAAATTTGTCGGAAAAATGTGTAATTTACTTCAAAAGGCTAAAAACAGCTAATCTGTTTAACCCTACTCGTGTTCTGAATCTCCCCTTTTCAATTATTTTGTAATTTCAATACTAATTTGTGTCATTATGTCAAGGAAATAAATAGTTTTTGTTTATCACATGGTTCGTTTTGTAAAATCTTTCTTTTTAACATTCCTATGCCAGGTTTTCTAGGTCATGCACGGACACACCGGCCAATACAATGTTTATGCAAAACTGGGTCAAGCTGTGTTCAGGACCCCAAATTACATACTACAGACGTATTTTCTTAAGCTTAGCTTAATTTTTCAAAAGTGTTATACTCAAGCATTCAAAGCAAATATTTGCATATAAGTTGTCTACTTTAAAACTTCGTAAATCTAATGAATTAGTCTAGAGTGCATGGACACACTGGGCCTGCTCTGTATTTAAAACTTGCATAGTTATGTAGCTCCAGCCTTTAAACTTTGATTATTTGTCTAAATTTTGCTTTGCCAATGTGTAAAATGATAATCACACCAAAATTGTGGCCGTCTTGTTGCTTTTGTTATGAAAAAAAAAAAATAACAGAAAAAATATGAAAATCTGTCTATAAATGTGTTTTATGCATTTTATAGATCCAAAAATTGAACCAATAATGAAAAAAAAATCTGTAAGATGAAAAAAAATCTTCCACAATGGTTACAACAACTTTGCCAACCAAAAATGCAAATAAGATTTTCCTGGATGTGACGTCACAAATGAAATTCATGAACCTTCCGATATTGTTAGCCATCTTGGATAAAGTTCAGACCTGAAAAACAAATTTTTGGCAAGTGATCGTCTATCGTCTATAGACTATCATGACTATTGTGGCCAAGGTTGTTTCCAACTTGTTTTGCATTTTGCAGTTTCAGAGGAGAAGAACTTTGAATGTGTTTTCCCATAGGGTTTAATGTTAAACTGTTTCACAATGGCGGCCATGAGCCATGTTGGAAAAAGTTCAGTCCTGAAAAACATCGTTTTTGCAGGTGACCACTTAAAGATTATTATGGCCAAGTTTGGTCCAATTTATCATGTTCATTCAGCAATTGCAAAGGAGCAGATCTTTGAATGTGTTTTCCAATAAGGTCTAATATTAAACTATATTCCCACTGCCAGCCATCTTGGATAATAGTGCTGACTTGGAAAACACCTTTTTTTTTCTGGTGACAACCCAAGGACTATTATATCAAGTTTTGTTTCAATTGGTTGAGCACTTTCAGAGGAGAATGTGTTTTCCCATAGGGTCAAATCTTTAACTATGTTCCCAACTGGCGACTACATAGCTCTGAACTAAAAAACACCTTTGATGCAGGTTACTTTAGACTATTCTGGCAAAATTTGGTTCCAGTTTCAGTTACAGAGTAGATCATTGAATCATTATGTTTTCTCATAGGATCCCGTGTTAAACTGCATTTCCTTCTGGCTGCTATCTTGGATCAGGGACTTTACATATTTATAGCTATAATAGACCCTGCTTGGATATAGTGCAAACCTGCAAAAAATTTTTGTTGCAGTATGTTGTGGCTAAGTTTTTTTTAATTTGCTCAACAATTTCAGAAGAGAAGATCTTTGAATTTTGTTTTCCCTCAGAGCACAGTAGTTTTAAAGAAAATTTTTAAAGAAAAGTTTACGCTAAACAAAGGACAGACAGAGTGAGGGCAAAAGCTCACCTTGGCTTTAGCTAGGTGAGCTAAAAATGTGGTAACATACGGCTATTCTTGGTGTAAATGGTGGCTAAAAAGGTAGTATTTAAAAAGTAAAACTATTTTTTGTAGACCAACTCTTATAAAATTTCAAAATTAACAAGGGTTATGCTGTTGAAATTGATTTGACATAAATTGAAATGTTACATGACAAACTCTCCTATTTTAGACATATAATTTTATTGTCCATCAATCATATAAGAGTACCTGCGTTAAAAGAGCTTATGGTTCGAAACTGGATTCCTGTTCGCAAGTCAATATTTTTGCATTTGAAACTTACATGTATAACCTGTATGCATTAATCTCTAAACATGACATGTCCCCGTTTTAGCAAGCAACACATCAAAGAACATCATTTGACAGCATTTCATTAAAATGTCACCTCTTATGATTTTCAGAGCTTTATTTCCCAGAGGTCACCACTGTCCAAAAAAATGCAGAAAAATTTGCCCCTTTTTAGAGATATTAGGATGTCATTAATTAAAAATAAATTAAAGGCATGT
The DNA here is from genome assembly GCA_002080025.1 of Modiolus philippinarum. Lineage (NCBI taxonomy): Eukaryota > Metazoa > Mollusca > Bivalvia > Mytilida > Modiolidae > Modiolus > Modiolus philippinarum. Next base: position 30,037 of record MJUU01068971.1, read on the forward strand.
ATATGCAAAGTAGCAAGTCCCTTATGTTGGTAGCAAGGTCATAAAATTTTATTGTAGTGTAGCCATATTTGAAACTGAAATATAAGATTGGTCAATTTTCTCTAGAAATGTCTTATTTAGAATAGACTTTAACCATAGAAATAGCATAAATACAGTACAGAAAGAGTGGTACCGTGACAAATCACCATGATAGACATGTCCCACTCTGAGAGTGATACTGAATAATTTTTTATCTTTAAGAGATGTCTCAATTATTTTTTCTGCATTTTAAGTGGTATAATACACCACTCTTAATACAAAAGAGAGTAGGAAATGATCTAAAATAGGAAAAAAGATATTTAGATCCACTCTCAGAGTGGGACACATCTATCACAGTGATTTGTCACGGTACCACTCTTTCTGTACTGTACCTACCTGTTTTATTAAAATTAATAACAAGTCACTTTCCATAGCGAATCCATGGCCAAATTTTATCATACATTTGTAAAGTGCTAATATATTTAGTGACATTATGATGATGTTTCTTTGCAATTTTGGTTCTAGAAAAGCCATGATAGCAAGCAATAAACTCAGAAGAAACAAGGTCAGATAAAAAAAACTAGTTTAGTCTTGTAAAATGTTTGTAAAATGTTGATGATCAAGGGAATCTAGCATGAACAAGTTCTACACCTAATACTAGTAGATACACTGCAATGAGACATATTAGAACTCAGTTATTGCCCAAGTTCTTTGCTTTTACATCCCATCCATTCATTTTTAAATGACTCACTCTCCATATATATATTGATACCATATTTGTTGCTAACTTGCTAACATATTTCTACACAATATATTTAAGGTAATTTGTTTTTGTATTATTTTTAGAATTTATGTGATCAACAGAAATGGACCACAACTACAGTGTAAAGTCAGGTATCATTTTAATTGTATTTATCGTTAATTTGTATGAATTTCCTTTGATCTCATGAAGCAAATATTTTTCTGTATTTGCTACTGCCCGAATACGAAAAAATATTGGCAAAAAGTATCTTAGGCCACGCCTACTTTGTCAATCAGAATCAATGAAACGAAGAAATAAACATCTTACAGAGATTCTTACCTGATCGTACAAATTCTTTTACTAATCCATACTAGTCTGTTTCACGATTTGTTGGAAATTAACATTCATTTCCAAAATTTGTTCTTTTATATAAATGATTTAGTTAATTACTGATAAAAAGAATAATAGAAGTTTTGTTTTTGATACAAGAAATATTGGCGAACAATAATGGACGAGCCCCTTGTGAGCGAGTCCAGTATTGTTCGCCAATATTTCTTGTATCAAAAACAAAACTTCCATTATTCTATATATATTTATAGTATTAAATGTTAAAAGAAAATTCTTAATAAAATACTGTCCCTTGCTCCTCGACCCCTATTGCACATTATATGCACAATGTATGTCTATTAAGAAATAAATTAGCTGCCTACGAAAGGAGGAACTTTGTATAGACTTCACATTTCAGTTGCATTGAGAATACCAATACAACCTTTCAATTCTAAGCCCAACTCATAAATAAATACCAACGTTACTGTGAATTTATTTGCTGCATATGTACATTTCGTCAATTTATTTCTCTTCAGTGCAGATAAAATCTAAACTTTAGGAAGACTGTTAAATCAAAGATATTAAAAACTGATAGAGAACAAATAATCATATAATACATAGAAGAAAAAAATACATATAGGACATTGACTGTTCTTATATTCATTTCAATTATTATAATTGTAACCTGCAATATGTGAATATAGATAATCTTGATTTTTTTTTCTAATTTTGCTTATCCAAAAGGTACTATTTGAAGAGGATTGCAAAATAAAGACTAAAAATGTTAATGTTTATATCTGAAATATCATATGTACATTCATTTTGACACTTATACATGTATGTGTTAGTGCATAATTGGCTTCATTAATACAAATACAAAAACTTGTACATGTGTAGGGGTCATTTATACCTATACACTAACAATTGTGTTTATGGGTAGTTTATTTGACTTATGATTTTTTTGCAATTCTCTCATGATTTTTTTTTTTATTATTGAACTATCCGCAGTACCAAAATACTATAAAGTATCTACAGAATCACACCTTTTATGGTCTTAAGGCTATTATCAATATTTTCAATAGCTGTGAAGTTCTCCAGCTCAGTATACCCGTATATATTAAGGATACATGTATTTTGAATTTTAAATTTTCAGCTGAGATAACTGCCAATGAATGGACACCAAAAATGTATCAACAGTTAGATAATGTCATCATAGATTTTATGAGACAGCAAAATATTCCTGGAGGATCTTTAGCTGTTTCTTTAAATGACAGACCTATTTACACTCAAGGCTATGGTGTTAGTAATACTGGACAAAGAGTACTATCCACGTCATTATTTAGATTGGCCTCTATCAGTAAAACAATAACAGCTATTGCCATAATGAAACTGATAGAAAATGGACAACTACATCTAGAGCAGAAAGTGTTTGGTTGTAAAGGTATTCTCAAAGAGTTAAGGCCTAAGGGGGAAAAACGATTGTTGAATATAACAGTTAGACATTTGTTGCAACATTCAGCAGGTTGGGACAGAGATCAAGTCGGTGATGCTGTATTTTGGAAGATAAAAACAGATACAAAAGATCAACCTAGAGATAATTTATATGCTGAGGACCATTTTATAAAATATAAAGATGTTGTTTCTTATATGATGTCAAGGAAGCTGCAATTTACACCAGGTAACTGAAAAATTAAATAAAGATGTCAAGGAAGCTACAGTTTACACCAGGTAACTAAAAAATTAAATAACGATGTCAAGGAAGCTACATTTTACACCAGCTAGTTAAATATACATATCAAGAAAGCTACTGTTTACACCAGGCGGCCGTTTCACAAAAAATCTGAAGCTTGTCGTAAACGTTAGAGTGGTCGTACGACCGGTCGTAGGAAAAATACCCGTTTCACAAAAAATCGTAGCTGCGATTTTCGTAAGATTTTGGTCGTATACTTACGAGTACACTTGACCACTCGTAAGAGTAGTCGTATCTCCAAATCCAATGTTAAAAGATGAAAAAAAAATCAATTTTTGACTGTTTACCATCGTTAAACATTATTAAAACATTTTTAATTTGTCGATACATCATAGTTGTTCCTTTTCATTGTCCTGAAACGTACTGTAACTTCAACGCCTATGACGTCAGAATTTCATGTTATGACGTTTACGTGGAAAACGTCAGACAAGCACCTGCTATGCAATTAGAAACATTTGAATATCAAATTGTCAAATGAAATATTAATAGCCTTCGAGAAATCATATACATGTAATAAACACAACGGTAACAAATTTTTTTGTTAAAAGTATTGAAATAGCAAATATTAAAATGATAATTTTTGCCAATTTTGCTCTATTTCTTTCTATTCAAAATATTTTTTACTCAGTTTACTTATTTTTTTTCTCTTTGATCTTTTAGCTACGGAACCGTAGCTCTAAATGTCTAATTTTTTTTCTGATTGGGCGGACTATCAAAAGTCAGTACAATGTCTTTGATTTTATATTTGTTAGATAAATATTGGGGGCATTGATACGTTTAATTCGGCGGTAATTAATACATCTTAAAGGTATGTCGGATTCCGTTGAAGGGCGCAGGGTATTTGTGTAAAAAAAAATCTAAGATTGACGTTTCCGAAAAACTGAACAAATCTGTATGGTGGCAGATGGGTAAAATAGTATGAAATAACAAAATACCGAAGTTACTGTACCAATAAATAAGCAAAGAGGTATAGCCATTTTAGCTGTGAATTATGTTCCTATATGTTAGGCCAATTTCAAAATTATATCAAAAATTGTGCAAGACGGTCTGTGGTACGTGCATTTCCAAGAAATCAAATCAAGCCGCAAACACTCCTTGCCCATCTTTAAAGCGTTTTGTCTCATTCTTTCCTTGTTCAATACACATGTCTTGTATATTTTTCGTATTTTTATATACATTTAAACTAGATATATAAGGTTTGGGTGTCCCAAACAGTGTAAACTCTAAAGCTGGCTTTTGCTTGTGTCGACGCCCACTTGGTCAGTCTTCTGCTTACCGCTGTGCGTTTCCACGGAGAGATTTGTCGCAGATATATGACATGCATGTATGCACATGTATGATATCTTGTATACTTTTCCATCTGTAGTACCATTCCTGGTGATACATGATTACGTTCGTTATTTCACTTAATTATATGACGATATAGCATGCATGGTTGAAATTTCAGTTTATTATCAATTCACTTCCCCGTGGCGAGTAAGGTGCTATAAGTACTTTTCCTGTGCCTGTTACAAGATTTCGGAAAGAAATAAAAATATTCGAAAAAGCGAAAAACTGTTTTCGGAAACCTCCGACATATTACTTTACTTGTGTCAATTATTTTTATAGTGTAATATTTCATATTTTTTAATTTAAAACTTCCGAAAAATAACAATCACATGGGTTCGAAGTACGACTCGAGAATTGGACTTTTTGGGAGAAACTGCATTCCTGATTGCTATTCACAGGTGAATTGTTGGACACATTAGACATCCGGCATGGCGACAAAGAAGTTAATTGTATGCATAGATAGAAATTGGGTTTGGTTTTTAAATGCGTTGTTTCGTCGATCTACAACCGAGACGTGGTAAATTTAAACGTATGTGCAAAATATCGTAATAATAGTATCGTAATAATAGAAAAAAAATGAAGGGAAACGGGGAATGTGTCCAAGAAACAACGACCAAAAGGGGAGTAATAACAAGTCAAAGCCACCATAGATCTTCAATGAACGGTAAGGAAACCCCACACCCAACGGCAGGTCGGAGTCGGCCACTAAATAAAGAGTAATCAAGTTCGATGAAATAAACATCATCATAGACTCCCATAGACATAAAATAAACTATGGAGAAAACAGGCAAGACACACAAAGGCTTAATAAATTTCCTGACTGAGGACAGGTGCAAACCTGTTGTGGCGGGTTTAACTAGTTTTATTTGGCCCAAATCAATTTTCCTTCTAAACGCTTGTTAATTAAACTCTATATATGGATTTAGTACATGTATAGGAAAAACAGTTTGCATTAAAAATAACCACCTTGAAGGTGCTTGACATCAGTATTAAGATATATATAGTTAATCGAAAAAATGTCCCAAAAAAAAAAAATGAATCTCTTTATTGGAAACAATGCGAAAACTTTTTCCCAAAGAAGCGACTTCTTGTTAGTGTAAATTCAAAGAGGCTGTGACACCTTTTTACTGTTTTGTGCAACACCATAGATGTATCGAAAAAATAATTTCTTGTAAATCGAATGGAGTACAGGCTGAAATAAAATATATACATTGACAAAAGCTTGACTTCAATGTTAGTTTAGTAAATGTACATATATTTTCTGATTTATGTTATAAACTTTTGCCATAGATACTTATTTTGAGATGAGTGGTTTGAATTTCATAAAGTGTACTTAGTATCATTTTGTATAACAGTGTTTCAATGTGCTAGACGTGATGTTCGACGATGTAATTCACTATGCAATCAACCAGCAAACTAATATTGAGGCGAAAAGAAAGTTATGATCAGCAAATATTCGAATATTCAAAATTATCACAAAAAGAGATAAAAGCTTAACTGATGGATTCTTGTTTGACACCAACTACAAAAGTATTTCAGTTATATTGTGACTGCGTGTTTAAGTTTGTGATTCTTTTTCTTAGAAGAAGAAGATGTGTTTGTGAAACACTACATATGCCCCAGATTCTACAGTAGAATATATGAAAATATCCAATTTTACTCCTTTTTATTTTTATACCCCGCCACACGAGTGGCGAGGTATTATGTGATACCCTCAGTCGTGTGTCCATCCGTCCGTCTGTCTGTCCGTCCGTCCCCCGAAGGTTTCCGACTGATAACTTGTGAACGAAATAACACAAGGTCTTCAAACTTGGTATGCAATTTGTTTACCACAAAACTCTGGTCAAGTTCGATTTTGGGTTCAGAGGTCCAAGGGGTTCTGGAGTTATGCCCCTTGAAACTTTGAAATTTTGTGAATTTTAGAGTTTCCGACTGATAACTTTTGAACGAAATAACACAGGGTCTTCAAACTTGTTATGTAAGTTGTTTACTACAAAACTCAGGTCTAGTTCGATTTTGGGTTCAGAGGTCCAAAGTGTTCTGGAGTTATGGCCCTTGAAACTTTGAAATTTTGCGAATTTTAGGGTTTCCGGCTGATAACTTGTGAACGAAATAACTCAAGGTCTTTAAACTTGGTATGTAAGTTGTTAACCACAAAACTCAGGTCAGGTTCGATTTTGGGTTCCAAGGTCCAAGGGGTTCTGGAGTTATGCCCCTTTTAACTTTGAAATTTTGCGAATTTTAGGGTTCTGACTGATAACTTGTGAACAAAATAACACAAGGTCTTCAAACTTGTTATGTAAATTGATTACCACAAAACTCAGGTCAAGATCGATTTTGGGTTCCGAGGTCCAAGGGGTTCTGGAGTTATGCCCCTTGAAACTTAGAAATTTTGCTAATTTTTGGGTTTTGTACTCATAACTTGTGCATGAAATAACATACTGTCTTCAAACATGGTATGTAAATTGTTTACCACAAAACACAGGCCAAGTATAGTTTTAGGTTCAGTGGTACACATCGTTGTGGAGTTATGCCCCTTTTAACTTAGAAATTTTGTGAAACGTGGCGGGGTATCATGTATTCCACCATTACACTGTAAAAACCAGGGTTGGCAAAAAAGTGGGAAATACTCATATTTCTCAGGACGGTGGGAAATACTGGGAATTCCCGGGAAATACTGGGAAATCCCGGACAATACTGGGAAATATACTGTAATATGATATGACTTTATAACTTTGTTGTGAAAAGTGCTGCAAATGGATCAGATATGAAGCAGAGTTGGAAATAACAGCCTGCCCAAGGCATTCTAATTTTGGACAGGGCAGGCTAATATTTTCAAAATTTACATAGACATATAGCAAATATATTGAAATTTTTAATTCAGGGCAGGTTAGAATTTGTAGTGAGTTTCCTACCCTGTATGAAGATGGAATTATACCAAGGAAGTTTCATTTTCTCCCACTACCATATGACTATTCTAAATAGGTAAAACAATAATACTTCCCTTTTTTTATTTGTTTTCTAATAGTCAGGATTTTACAAATAAAAAACTACCTACTTTCACTATTAAACATCACCTGCATTCAATGGTAATTAATGTAATACCTTTAAATGCAAATGATTTGCATAAATGTTTGTGTAAACAAGAATCAAATTCATTAAGGTACTAGCAATTATCATAAATATTTAATTTAACAACTAAAATTGAGTCAAATGTGAGATTGTTAATTATTAAATCAACATAAATGTCAATGATGGGCTTGGGTATGCTTATTTTTGTCAAAAAATATCAATTTATTTATAAAGGCATGTTTTCATAACTAACTAAATTTTAAAATGATATGAAAAATACACTTGTTTTTTAATTAAAAAAATGATTTTTTTAATTAAAAAATGAATTAAAAGTATTTCAAAGACAATTTTAAAGGAAATGTCAATTTGAAAGTAAATTTAGACAAATATTTAGGAGTATTTTTAGGTCAAGTGGGTTTAATGGAGTAATTTTTTCATATTTCCCAGTATTTCCCACTTTTCCAAAATTAGCAGTATTTCCCAGGACGGGAATTACCGGTAATTACCAGTGGGAATTACCGCCACTGGTATTTCCTGGCCAACCCTGGTAAAAACGGCGTTTGGGTTTTAAACACTTAGAAAACATGTTTAGGATTGTGTTTAATTCCTAAGCACTTTAAAGAAGAAACGTGTTAACTGCTAAACGCGTTTAGGTTTTAAACATGTTTAGATGTGCAAATGGCATTCTAAGCACATTTCTAAACATCTAAACAATTATTACGTGTTTAGATTTAAATATGTTTAGATAATAGTGAAGTGAAGAGTTGTTGTCCACGTAGAGGGCGCTGCAATCTTTCTTTGTTTGATTTTGAACGTGGCGATAAACGTGAAGCTTGGTGTCTTGCATGTGAAGTTGTTGATACATAACAGATTTATTTTGTTTTAAAGGTATGTTTTTGAATATTAATTTTGATTCGATGGCTAAGTAAAGATGCTACATTGATATATTTTTTCTTTAATTTGTGTTGTTTGTAATTCATACAATGATTTAATGTGCCATTCCTTTTCATGTAACTTTTTGTATAATTTTGGTATAGTTTCAAAAAAAAAAAAAGATTTAAAGGAATGTATTTCAACATATTTCTCGCTATACTATTTTTTGAAGGTATTGGATACATATATTATTGCTTAATCATGTAATGATTGTTCTTTTTATGTCGTTTCAGGAAAGGGAAGCTAGAGTTGCTGATTTGGCTGGCAATACTTTCTCCACTGAAGCAAAACTACAGAGAAGAATTTTGATATAATTAAATAAATTAATGAATAAAATAAAATGAATAAATACGATGAAACAAAAGTAAACAAAACGCTACACCCTCTGAACAACTCTTAACGTGTTTAGATTTTAAACGCGTTTAGATTTTTTGGTATAAAAATATTCGGGACAAAAATGTGTTTAGGATTATGTTTAGGATCTAAACGCCATTTTTACAGTGTACTATTTTTGACCTTTGTGTCCTTGACCTTTGACATAATTTTTTTTTGCATATTTATGTTCCCATTGCTTTCAGTTCGAAGTAGCGTATGTAAAATTTGACCATATCTACTACCACAGTAGGAATATTTAGGAACAATTTCGCTACATTTTCAAGGTAAAGTGTTTGAGGTCCGTGTCATTTCCCATAAACTTCTGGTGTAGAGAAGCAGTCCCAAAAATATAAGCCAAATCTGTCAAGCGTTTATGGGGAAGGCCATGAAACTCAAACACTTGACTTGGGAAGATGCCATACTTATTGGATATATTTTATTGAAATCATGGATAAGCCATTTTCAATATAAAAAAATCAAAAATATTTATTCCAATCTTGATAAATTTCCCGGAATTCTCAATGGTAGGTTATTTTTATTAATTCTTCTAGAAACTATACTCTTTGAGTATATTTTACATGTATTGTAATCAGTCATTTTCAACAACAAAAAAATAATAATACAAAAATTGAAAAATTAAAAATAAAAAAAAAAAACACACACAATTGCAAAATTTTCTTTATTCCAATTTTCTCGGACATTCCCAAATACAGGATATTTTTGGAATTTTATCTACCAATCATACAGTTTGAATTCGTTTAAGTGAAATAAACCTTTTCCAATAATTGAATTGCAAAAATCTTTAATTTATTTTAGGGCTTAACTTGCAAAGTGCGGGGATGGTTGTCGTCGTACATCCTTTAAACTTTTCACACTTTCATCTTCTCCTCTGAAACCACTGAAGCAAATTCAACAAAACTTTACAAGATTACTCATTTCGTATGAATCCGATAAAAAAGATGGCCACCAGCATGGAACATAGTTTACCATTGGACCTTATGCACACCCTATTACCTCGCTATGACAAATATAAGGTCTGCCCATGTTCTAATTCACATAGAGCCCGCTTGCAATAATCTATTTCTTAAAGCATTTATCGTGATATAGGTGTCTTCCTCGAAGACGCACGACCACCTCCACGAGAGTACTCCGGTACGATGGTGAGGACTGGGCAACTGCACCATTCAATGTGTAGAATGGGTCTTGGTCTCTCGGGGCCAAGACATGCAGGCTAACGGCGGCGCATATCGTAGTTAGGGCTTTGAGTTCTTCAAAGTCCTTCTACACCCAAAAGATCGACCCACCAAGGAATTCGACTGCGAAGTCTCACGCACGACAGTCAGCGGATACCAGGGAAGATCAACTGTCCGAAATTACATTGCATTGGAGTGGGCGTCCCTCCAGGTTTAAAATGCCGTGAGAGACCTAAACAGGTATTCAAGGCGATAAACCACCATACTACTACTAGGTGTCTTCTTGGAGGTCCGCGTCCGTAAAATGTTGTGGTAGAATATAATATAAAATAATCAAAATAAAAAATATGAATTAACCATTCCTTAAACAAACAAAAGGTAATTTTTCTTTATTGTATACTTTTTGTATTCAAAGAACAACTTATAATTCGTTTTTTCAATATAAAGAAGCAAAACAATAAAACAATAAAAAAAGTGGGAAAATGCAAACAAACGGATATTATTGATAAAACTGTAAATTTTTGTACTGATAAACAATGAAATGATAAGGATGAAAAGAAATTAAAAAATGAGGAAAACTCGAATTCAAAATGGGGAAATACTGACCGCACTGCCGTTTAACCTAGGAGACAATAACCATTTAACTTTAAGGGTTTTATAGTTTTTATTCCCCGCCTCACAAAGTCGCAGGGTATTATGTAAAAACCTGAGTTATGTGCGTTCTTCTGTTTGTCTTTCCGCCCGCTTCCCTTGGAGGTTTCCCGCCCGCTGATAACATGTTTAAGAAATACCGTAGTATCTAAAACTTGGTTTAAGTTATTTAAAATACGGGATTTTTGAGTCGTGTTCACTCGGGATCAATATATCAACACCGTATGGGAACAACACAGGATATTGGTACTACTGAAGTGGACGATTGATATTACTTTAGCATGAGTGATGTGAAAAATCGCACTTTTATTATATTTCTTCTTAATATTTGTGACCAGAAATATGTGTGATGATCGGTGGGATAAAATTAGAGTAGACAATAGTCGTACTGTTGGTCACAAATATTAAGAAGAAATATAAATGAAGTGTGATTCTTCACATTCCCATAAGGTGATCAATACCTTGAGAGGGAATCACTAATTAATGAACACTTGAGCTAAGGGTGATTTATATTTAATCAGTTTGTAGGGCTTCAGGTTAATGGTTTTTCGTCAATTAAGATTTAGTTAAATAATTGTCATGTAGGACACATTATATTAGTACACTTCAATTTCATAAATAGAATGTTTTAAATGGTGGTACATATTTATTCCAATAGATCAGGAATCCAGTTATCCGCCTTACTGGTATTTTAGGAGATTGTTTCCGCCTTCAATTACACGAGAGTTCCTATCTCGAAAGTCCCGTATTTAAGCTCAAAGGTAGGGTTGGTTCTGGGACAACGCCCTTTAAAGTTTCATTTTTTTTTACTTTCCTCACAATAACTTTTGAACAAAAACCAAGTTGTTTACAACTGAACATTCTGCACTCTACCAACACTTTTTGAAAATGTCATTGTTCACAACCCCAAAATGTAAGAAAAACATGACACCAGTGTGATGAATGTAATTAATTATAAGCAAATGGCATGATCTTTATATTAGTTCGGGATTGCTACTTCCCAGTTATAGTCTGTTGTCAGTGATATCTATATCTGTTGTTTGTGATAGCCAAAAAAGTGTTACTGCTGAAATAAAATAATGATTTCGTCCATATGAGGAGGAAAATGAATGACAAATTTTGATATATAAAAAAATCAATACCTATATTTTTGATATGTATTAAGATACTGAAGCTATTTTCCACAGTATTGCAAAACAAAACTATTTTTCGGGCGATTCTGTAAAATTCTGTAATCTTTAAAATACTTTACATCGGCGAAAACTCCCGATCTATGATACTTCTTACAATAATATTTGACTCGTATGTTAACCTATACATATATAACAAATAACACAAAAAATGGAAAGATTAAATGGAATATAAACATAATTATGATACAACAAAAGACTGACGGTATGTCACTTGTTTACATATCTGCAGATGTGATAGCCACTGTAGATGGAATTGCCAGTAATAGGGTGTGCTATGAGGAAATCACATTTTCATCTTATCCACTGAAACCACTGAAGCAAATTCAACAAAACTTTACAGGAATGATGTATGGAAGGTCCTTTACAAAGATTGCACATTTCGCTCCGATCCGATAAAACATGGCCGCAAGCCAAGGACTTAGGTTTAACGTTGGACCCTAATGGAAAAATCACATTTTCATCTTCTCCTCTGAAACCACTGCATCAAATTCACCCAAACTTTACAGGAATGATGTATTAGCGGTCCTCAACAAAGATTGCTCATTTCATTTGTATCCGATTAAAACATCGCTGCCAGCATGGAACACTGTTTAATATTGGATCCTATTGGAAAATCACATTTTCATCTTCTCCTCTGAAACTGCTGAAGCAAATGTTTCCTAACTTTGCAGGAATGAAGCATGGAAGGTCCTTTACAAAAATTGCTCATTTCATTCCGATTCAATAAAAAACATGGCCAACAGCACAGATCATAGTTTAACATTAGACCCTAAGGGAAAATCACATTTACATCTTCTCCTCTGAAACCAATGAAGCAAATACAGCAAAACTTTACAGGAATGATGTATGGAATATCCATAAGGGACCAACCATTTAACCTGAAGGGGGGGGGGGGGGG